>KQ996029.1:0-73305 GCA_001598015.1 Dorcoceras hygrometricum | reverse complement strand
TTGATAGATGCATTGCATTCATAGCATTGATTATAGCTTGTTGCATGTTTACTGCTTTGATAGCTCTTCGTACTGAGGCTTGACCTCGTATTTCCTGCTTTTGTTGACTGGGCTAGCTATCCGACTTTTTGATAGCCCTCATGCATTCATAGCATTGATTATAGCTTGTTGTATGTTTTCTGCTTTGATAGCTCTTCGTACTGAGGCTTGACCTCGTATTTTCTTTTCCTGCTTTTGTTGTTTGGGTCTGTGTTACCCATTTGCAGGAGTTTCAGGTAACCAAGCTGGACCGAGTGGAAGTTCAGTTGGTCGATCCCCGCATCCCTGAGTCCCAGTTTACTTATGATATGTATTGAACCGGGGGATGCCCCGTGTTTTATTGTATTTGGGGGATCTGTATTTTGAATTGATTTATGTGGTTACTTGCTGTATCGAGTTGAGTAAACTTCTATTTTGAATATCGAATATTTTGAATGAATGATTTGAAGTTCAGGCCTTTGTATTTCGAAAAATTTTTAAGCCCTGATTTAAGCTTCCGTAATTATGCGCTTATTATGTGTTAATCGTTGGTAATTAACACGGGGCCTGACACAAGACGTATGAAGTCCTGTTGGATTAAAATCTTCTTTTGTTGGTTTGTTTGTCTTTTATACAATTTGCACAAATATTAGAAGTTGTGAATTCCAAAGGTTCGAGAATTTCATCTGACACAATTATCTGTATTCTCTTTATAGAATGTCTTGTGTCATAATGCAACTGAATTCTCATTGGTTAATTTTCTTTTAGTGCCTTGACTAATATGCAGGGTTTCATTAAAAGTAGCAATACTATCTATGAATATAAATTATCACTTGATAAAAACCAGAACCAACCAAATTTGAATCACGAAACAAACTAAATATCCCATTTCCAAATGAACAAGAAAATCCATCTTTGTCCAATGCAGAAATAGAAATCAAATTCCACCTGAAAGACGGTACAATAAATGTTTCATAAAGATCCAAATACATTCCAGTTTTTAACAATAATCTAAATTTTCCAATTATGATGGTCCCGATTTTCAAAAGGAACTGATTAGCAGGCGCTGTTGTCAAACATTAAAAAAATAAATTTTCGCGCTGCTAAAACACTGGAGGTGCAATACCTCTGGTTCTTGAACACTTAAAAGCTAGAGCACCGGAGACAGATCTGGTATGATTTAAAATCATGCGGAAAACACCAGAACTGAATCCTATTATTTTAAAACAACACAAACTGATTTATGTACAACATAAATCTGTTCGAGACTTGTGCAAGTGTGTTAACTGTGTATGCGTGCTAAATAACTAAGAATGTGTATGCGGAATGAATAACAGAATACAATACTCAATCGATTTGTTTCTGGAAGTTCGGACCTCAATGTCCTACGTCTCCCCTTCTTCCACCTCGAAAGGTTCCAATAGAATATTTGATCTATACAACGTGTACAGACCCAATCCCGCAACCAGCAGCTGCGAGAACTGCTAGACTCTACCAGCCCACGGCTGTTCACTCAGAACTTGTTTAACGTCTCTGTTCAAAGACTACATACACAGAGTTTAACGTCATCGTGCTTGGACGGTAACTGTTTGCATTTGGGTTGTTTGATTCACTCGCTAATCAATTTAGCTCAACTCACGAAATGTGCGAGTGAATCTGTGTGTGATATTGTTACAATTGAAACGCTCAACTCTCTGTTTCTCACACACTGGGGAAATGCTCTACACAAGCTAATTCTAGCTCCGCTGTCAACTGCAATTAAGCTTTCTCTAGTATGATAGTTGACAGCTTCGCTTCTGGTTCATTTTCCCTCTGCTGGTGCACTGTGCAACCAACGTGTTTCTGCAACAGCGCTCTCTGCCACCTCTCTTCAATGGCGTTCTTGTATATAAGCCTCTGTTCAAATTCAAACCGTTGGACACAAAATCTTCCCGTTCAAACGTGTTCTGTAAAGCACCGACAGGGATTGTCCTTTGTTTCCTTTCTTTTGAAAGCTTTTTGTCGTCTTCAACATTTGAAATAAGCTCAGCAGTTGACATCCAGCTTTTGTAACTCTTCGTAATTTGTCAACTGCTTCGCTGCTGGTTGTATCTTCTGCTGCGACTGGTTTCTTGCGTCTGGTTGAATCTCTACACTTCGCCTGCTTTTCCTGCGTCTGGATCTTCTTGTCGACTGGTTGAGCAAGTGAAGATATGCTTGCAGCTGGTTGTCCAGTCGTTGATCGTAAAATGCTTGCGACTGGATTTCCCAACGACTGGTTAGATCAAACGATGTCGTATCAACTTATTCAAACGACATCGTTTGCTATGCATCCTCGACTGGTTGATTATATCACTGAAGCTCTCGTCTGGATGTACTGTAGCTGCCTGCTGGTTATAAACATCTCAAAGAGCATCTGCTGAATCTTTAGCGCGAAGGCAAAACGCTGTCGTATCAACTTATTCAAACGACATCGTTTTGATATCGCTAACTTCAAGTACCAACTGCTGGTGAACAGTAGCTTGCGACTGGATAAATCTTCCTGTACGACGTCACTCTATCTCTTGCGTCTGGATTATCCATCGACTGGCTCTACTGTAGCTTCCTGCTGATTGTGATGTCACTGCTGATGTCATCATCGCTTAGCTCTCCAGCTGGTCTTCTCGCACCAGCTGATCTTTCTTCATCTGCTGAACATGATGTCGTCAAACCAGTTGTGAACTTTGTCTTTTCAAACCATCGACTGGACAGATTTTGCTACTGTTCATCTTCTTCTTCGATCCTAAAATCTGTATACTAAGTAGAATTGTTAGAAACACAATAACAGATTTTGTGTAATTCAAAACTTAATCACGATCTGTTTACACAGATCCATCAAATTGCTTCAACTTGAACTTTCTTGTCATCACCAACATAGATGAATTTTTCAGCATCATTTGGTTTTCGGCAATCTAGGCAACCCTGCATAGACACACTGATGTGAGTAGTTGCACCAATATCTATCCATCACATGGATCTAGGCACTGAAGTTAAATTAACCTCAGAACAAACCATATTAAGAAGCATACCTTTTTTAGCACGTCAAACGTGATAATTTGTGCATTGTTTCTTCATATGCCCTTCACCACCACAAAAAAAAAAAACCGAACGAGAACTCTGAGGATCACTGGGGTTCACTGTGTGTTTCTTTTGAGGTCCTGTAACTGCAGCTTCCTTATCCTTTCTTTTTCTTTCCTTATCTTTCACCTTAGGGGTAGAAGCAAACTGAGCACTTTCTGTCTTGTCTTGCTTCAACCTTTCCTCTTCCTGAACACTGAGATATGAGCTCATTTAGAGATCAAGTCTCTTTCTGACAATTATAGCTCACTTTAAACTGATTAAACTGTGTTGGAAGAGATATCAGAACCAAATGCACTAGCAAGTCCTCAGAGAGTTCAATCTTAAGTGCTTTTAATCTTGAAGCAAGATGAGACATTTCCATAATGTACTCCCGTATATTACCTTTACCCCTATACCTCATTGAAATCAGATTTGTCAAAAGTGTACCTATTTCAGACTTTTCACTCTTGACGAACCTTTTTTCAATATTTTGAAGGAAATCTTTTGTTGTAGTGATGTCGTTGGACATCGTGCCCCTAAAGGTTTCTGGAATGGCTTTCTTCATGATCATGAGACACATGCGATTCGACATCTCTCACCTTTCAAATTCCTTCTTTTCATCATATCAGTAAGGGCGGGAGGACAGTCAACCCTTATCGCAAGGTCCAGATCCATGATTCCGAGAACTATAAGCAGATTCTCTTGCCATGATTTGAAGTTTGAGCCATTTAACAAAGGAATTGAATTGATGTTGGCACTAATATTAGCAGGAATTAAATCTGAACAGAGAACAAAAACAACACTATAATACATGCTCAAAATTATCCATATAAAATAATCTAAATTCAAATAATGTAAGTCTCATAACAAAATATCATGCGCTCCATTAATATTTTATCTTTGGACAAATTATTAACTTGGGTGGCAATCAAACACTGATAGTAAATATCATGTCAAACAATAATCTTCCTTTGGCCGAATTATTATTCACATAAAATAACCGAATAACTATCACATATTTAGTACCACAAGTACATGTGCAGTCAATCGAATATTAATCTTTCTTTGGGCCAATTAATGGTCAATCAAAATACATATAACCTTTTATACTTTAAAATAAAATAATTTCCACAAAAGAGGTCACTTTGGCGACGTCATTGTTTCAATTAATTCATTTTAAAATATATATCATACAACCTATCATTATTTGAATATATTGAATATAATCTCCATCATATCATGAAAAATTACAAAAATAATATTCTGAAATCTCGAATTTTCCTAAAAAAAATTTTTTATTTGAAAAAACCGAAACCCTAACGCTAATCCTTCGAAAAACCACCTCCGCCGCCATCCATGTCGTTCCTCCGACCAAATCGACGCCGGAAGGTGGTAGTACTTAAGGCTGCGACCACCACCGTACCTTAGTCGTTTCAGATCGTCGACCGAGCAGGATGAATTTTGGTCGGGAAATCGTCGCTCGCGAACATATACCATGTGCAACCTTCGGCGACAAAATCCGACCAAATCGCGACAGTTTCTGACCAATAAACTGAAGGGATAGGGGCGCCGGACGATGGGCAATATTTACCCTCAACCCCCGTGGCCAAAGTTCGACCGATTTGCTTGATTTCCGGCGGCCTTAAACCCTATCGAATTTTCAATTTGTTTTTTGTTTTAATTATGGATCTGAAAATCAGAAATTTTCGATAGCAAGCGAATCACAATTTTTTGATTTTGATTTCAAACAACAAAATATCAAATAATCTGTACTGAATTCCATTGATCTAACATGAATCGGCTCTGATACCACTTTTTGTAGAATTAACGGTTCATGAATAAATCCAGAATCATAAACATGTTAATCATCAGATCTGATAACTGTATCTGTAGCTGAATGTGAAATCGTATCTGAAGCCATAGTCTTGAATTGAGAACGATTGGTTGATCTTCCAGATCTGAGCGTTTTTCGTGAGAGTCCTTTTGTTTCTCTCAGATTCTTATTCTAGCAATGGGATTTAGAATAGGAAGCGTGCTAAGCCAGATTTGGGGACCATACCAATATATAAATAATTCTTTGAATTATCTACTATAATTTCTGTTTTATCCCATCATTAAAACAGAAATTATAATTTACAAATTAAGCTCTACACATAAAATGTCCATATCATATTAGATACATTAAAACCCAATAATCCAAAACTTTAGTTGATCACTTTAACTCGGGCTTAACTTTATTAAATAACTCACAACATATAACCTCTCACATATAAGCCTATATAATTAATTGATCCAACGTTATATCTTTACATATATGATTTAACTAACTTTACTATGAGATTTAATATAGAGAAATGGATAATTTAAACATGTAGTTCACGTACATATATGTTTTAAATAGTTAGAGAAACAAAATACTTATAAAATGCAAATTTTTTTTTGCTTACTTTTCTAAAAATGAATATATAATTATTTAAATTGGGTCATGTAATATATGACATAACGTGTGAATGCACGCAGTATATACTAGTTGATCAAAATGTGCCAAAACGGGTACTTGTCTACGATTAAACATGACATATAGTGCATTTTTTTATTTTGGTCAAGTTGATGATTTTAAGGTAATTTAGTCATCTAAAGTGTTTGCTATTTTCGAAAAATGAAAAGCAATTGATTTAGATAGCTTGGATTTGAACCATTTATACACATGGTACGAGAATTCAAACCAATATTCTTTAGTTAAGCGTGCATGAGTAAGATTAGTATTGAGATGAGTGATCTTCTGGAAAGCTTTCGTGCATCAAACTTTCATGCTTCAGGCTAGGGCCGACGATAGGAAAGGATAAGACTGTAAGGGTAATTTAGTCATCTAAAGTGTTTGCTAGTTTCGAAAAATGAAAAGCAATTGATTTAGATAGCTTGGATTTGAACCATTTATACACATGCTACGAAGAACTCATACCAATGTTCTTTAGTTAAGCGTGCATGAGTAAGATTAGTACCGAGATGGGTGATCTCCTGAAAAGCTTTCGTGTATCAAACTTTCATGGGTCAGGCTAGGACCGACGATGGGAAAGGTAAGACTGTAAGGGTAATTTAGTCATCTAAAGTGTTTACTATTTTCGAAAAATGAAAAAGCAATTGATTTAGATAGCGTGGATTTGAACCATTTCTACACATGCTACGAAGAACTCATACCAATGTTCTTTAGTTAAGCGTGCATGAGTAAGATTAGTACCGAGATGGGTGATCTCCTGAAAAGCTTTCGTGTATCAAACTTTCATGGGTCAGGCTAGGACCGACGATGGGAAAGGTAAGACTGTAAGGGTAATTTAGTCATCTAAAGTGTTTACTATTTTCGAAAAATGAAAAAGCAATTGATTTAGATAGCGTGGATTTGAACCATTTCTACACATGCTACGAAGAACTCATACCACTTTAGTTAAACGTGTATGAGTGAGATTGGTACTGAGATGAGCTTTCGTGCATCAAACTTTCATGCGGCAGGCTAGTGCTGACGATAGGAAAGGGTAAGACTGATCTCAAGGAAAATGAGACAGCACCAGCAGTTACACATCCCGGACTCATGCGCCTAACAACCTGACCCTAACGTACATAGCACGTGCATTCTGTGTTGCCACATGTATAAGGAAATAAAGTTAGACATTGGCTAATAACTATACTTTTTGGCATAATGGTAAGTGTTTGATCTTAACTATTGGTATCAGAGTGAGGTCCAGAGTTCGAGTTTCCCAAGAAATATATCATATACTTCTTGGGAGGAGTTGTTAAGTTAAGCGTGCATGGATAAGAGTGGTACTGGGATGAGTGACCTCCTAATAAGCTCTCATGCATCAAGCTGCTGATGTTCCGCCGCTTGATCTGATTGTGTAGGTGGGTTGTAAAAGAGTGACGTCAGATCTTAACGGGTGATACTATCTCTGCTGTGGATATTGATTGATCTCTAAGATAAACGAGAATAGTTAGACATGCACATCTCCGAAATCATATGCCTAACAACCCGATCCTAATGCATTAACATAATATATGCACTATGTGGTACCACATATATAAGGAAATAAAGTTACACCTTATCTAACAGCTATAAATTTTAGTGTTATGGTAAGTGTTTAATCCCAATAACTATGTTACTAGCCAATATTTAATAATATGTAAGCAATATATAAATATAAAACAAAATTTGGGTTGAGGTTTTAATCATTTGTCTAATTTTTATTATTAGGTCGAGTTTTTATTCATTGAGTCGATTTCTTTTATCATGGATCAAGTCTTCTCTTATTTGGTCGATCATTGATCAAAATTTCTTACCGGGTCGGGTAGACACTCCCAATTCCCAATTTCCAATTTCCCAGACATATAACAAAATATGACTCACTTGGAAGCTCAATACAGAGATTTAAATCCCCGAAATTGACCGACAATCAAAATCCAAGGGCATCGTGAATCCATTCCTTTTGTTTTGTTCTTTTTTTTTTTTTTTGACAAAGGTTTCCAAAGGTTGGACTAATCTTTCTTTCCCTTTCTGCTTTTTTTTTTTTTATTTTTATTCCCAACTTTCCAAACTTAAACCCAAGAGATTTGATGTGAATATTAGACATTGTACTCTAATATAATTGACTAAATTTTTAGTTGTCACATTCTTCACTTTTTTGGAAAAAAATGTATACATAGAGGAGTGTGTTCAACGATCTATGAAGTGCTAATGATAAGCCTTTATTTTATTTATTAGACACCAAATACTAAATTTATATTCTTCTCAACCTCAATTTTAGTTTTCATTTCAATTTAAATTTCATTGTCCACATTATTTCATGCGTTTTGCATCTTCATTTATTTGAACTTACAATTTTTTTTAAAAAAATTACAACGAAGTATGAATATGCAGTAGATGGTGCATTATCAGTGTTAATTAGTAGATTTGAGGTGATTATTAAAAAATCGAAATATACAATTTAACCCTAAATTATTATTATTATTATTATTATTATTTTATTTAATAATAATATCGAGTTCGAATAATCAACTACGTAGTTCATTTGAAGTTGTGATCTTTATGCATAGCCATTTCCATTTTCGTCATTTTTTGTCCTGGAATCGGAGGCATCACAGCTCTATATTCTACCACTGCGATAATCACCATTGATTTCGTTGTTTTCTGGGAACCCAAGCTTAGATCATCTATTGGCTCCAGTTCAAATTTGCTGAATTTGGTATCGTTTGAATTTTTTTGGTAATACACTCTGTTGGAATTCATCTTCTCATCAATCGCTCGATTTACTGCCTGATGACATGATAAACGGAGATTCTGTTGAGGAGAAAGTATCCTCTGCGATCGTCTCTCCGTTTGATCCGCTTTTCGATCGAGGATCGGAAGGTGGAGATGAGTTGTCACACTATTCTTCCTGCGGGGAATCGGAGTTTGACAAATACTGTAGTGCTAGCTCAGCAATGGGTACTCCTAGTTTTCGTAGTTGCTCATATCAGGAATCTGATTTTGGGTCGTTGAAAAGCTTCAAACTTGGATGTGACAATGCTAGCTTCAAGAATTTTGGGGATAATAAGATATCATCGGACTTTAGCTGCCGCGCAAGTTCAGATAAGGGAGCTCAGTCATCTTCGGGTTGGAAGGGTAATGGGATTCGGGATATGAATGAGGGGATTGAAGGTTTTGCCATGAGTGGTATTGATGCTTTGGGAAATTCTGATGTGGATGATATATGGGGCAATGAAGGTGTAGATATGAATATAGGTGTGCGAAATTGCGAGGATGATACACAAGTTGCAGGCGAGTCTCGGGATGTTGGAGGGGTTAAAGGTTGTTTTAGGGGGACAAAGGAGGGGGCTGATGAGGGAGAAAGATCAGAAATTTTTGGAGGTGAGGATAGAAAATTGTCAGATGAAAGTGAAAATTTATCAAGCTATGATAATTCAGAGGGGGATGATTCTATGTTCGGATGTGGTAGTGATGATGGTGGGGCGATTGATTCCTACTATGGGACGAACTTGCATGTTGATGAAAGTGGGAAGAATGAGAATCGGTTGTTTATGAATTCAAAAGTGGCATTTGGATCTGATGATTGGGATGATTTTATTCGAGAAAATGGGGGGCATTCTGTCCCTTCTGTTGCTTGGAATGAATTTCAGGGCGGTACTCAAGGTGCTGTTGACTCTTTCAATTTGTTTGCTGCTGATTCTGTTAAATATTCGCTGCCACAGGCTGCCGGTAGAAGTACCTCTGTAGCTTGTGATGAAGTTCAACCTCCTTGTGAGTCAGCAGAGATTAGCCCAAGTTTTTTATCCACAAACTTAATTAATCATGAGAAACTTGCTGCACGGGTTGCAGATGTAAACGCAGTGTTTATATCAGGAAATCAAGTTAGTGATATGGATGAATTGACGGAGTATCTCGAAAAAACTAATAGTGATGCATTTGAACCGATTATGGATTCGACGGCTAAAAAAGGCCTGGCAAATGAAGAGATGAATATTCTGGCTAAATCAGAACTGAAACATCAACACAGAAACACAGCTATTAGTTCAGATGTTTCAGTAGATCGGAAGGTAGACAAGACAAACATAGAGTTGAATCCTCGCTCCAAGTCTGAGTTCAGTCTTCGTGCAGTCCAAGATAAGGTTAGAGGGTTCAGATTATTTGAAGATGGAAATTCATTTGCATCATCATCATTAACTGACATGAATATTGCTCACTGAGAAGAACTCTGCCTTTTCATTGGACAAAGTGGAAGATCATTTTGAGCCAGTCAAATTAAATTTGTTTTCCACCCTCATTTTGTGGTTGAAAAATATTTGTCTCCATTTTCTCTTATGCCTTGGTTAGGATTTCTGGTCCTCAGTTGCATTGTTTGAAAATTATCCTAGGATCATGTAGGGAAAGCTTCATACCAATCATGTGATTATGCACAGTACATATTTCGGTTTTGGAAAAGCATTACATAACTGGATCTAGTTATTGAAATATAGTTTTCATGGGGATTACAAGTGATCAAAAATAAATTAATCAAGTCAATCAAGCCAGTTACTTGGTAAGTAACGATTCAATGTTGTCAACAAATGTAGAGTTCATTAATTCACTTCTCAAAGAACAATTGGAAGGTGGGTGCATGAGTGTAATGAAAGTGACTATATTAGTACATGATCATATTTTTAAGTGAATGGATGTAAAATATGGTTTCTACTCCCACTCCCATGTTATTCTTTCTATCAAGTCATATTTTGTATATCCTTGCAACTTTGTGTGTCCGGAATTATCTTGAGTGCCAGCTGACCAACCTTCAGAGCATAAGCTTTTGATATGTATGTTTTTCTTTCCTTTAGGAGAAGTTTAACACTTGATGTATGCATGCCCAATCTTCCGCCAATGGATTCTTGCACATCTAGAAAGTTTGATGTACTTCTTTTGATGCATAAAGTTTCATGAAGCTGCATATTTATCTGGACCATCATCATATTATGGATACTCAGTTGTTTCATTCCATAATGTTCATGTTTCATCCATGATACAGATGAGTACTAACTAGCCTATTCACATAATTTACTCATTTTTTCGAAGCAATTCAATACCTGTCTTTTCGAAGGTTTGCAATATAATCTGCAATCGTTATAGCTTGTTGTCTGTAATCCTTTGATATTATTTGATCTGAACTCATCTCCACTCACTAGTGGTATTATTATGTGTCATATATTAATTGTTTATAACATTCTTTTCTGCATGTTTAAACAAGTTTGTCTTGAATACCACTGGAACTTGCAGCGAGGAACTCTCTTCCGCTGTGCTTTAAAATACATGGCCTTTTAAATTTTTTTATGATATATTTGGTGTTCTTCGTTATTCATTTTAACATTGGGCCCTCTAATCTCTAGCAGACGAGAGATTTCGAGTTGAAAGATTTCTATGATGAGTTTGTTAATGACATGGAGGATATACTGCTTGACTCAGGTGATACTCCTGTAGCTAGATATGCCCAAGGTTCTAGGATGATGTATGAAGCCCATTTTTCCAAGCCATCTAGAGATTGTGGCTCTAGTGCATCTACATCTGGCACAGAGTATGCGAACAATTGTATCCAACAGCCTCTTAGAATTGATAATGTTGAGGTAGTGGGTGCAAGACAAATTGAAGGAGATGTTTCACTGAGTGACCGGCTCGTTGGAGTGAAAAAATACACCGTCTATAAAATAAGAGTGTGGAGTGGAGAAGAATGTTGGGAAGTTGAACGCCGATATCGTGACTTTAGTACTCTTTGTCAGCAATTGAAGAAGCAATTTGCAGTTCATGGCTGGACTCTTCCTTCACCTTGGTCCCATGTTGATAAGGAATCCAGAAAACTTTTTGGTAATGCTTCTCCTGATGTTATTGCAGTCAGAAGTGTTCTTATCCAAGAGTGTTTACAATCTGTCATAGCATCCAAATTTACCTCTAGCTCTCTCAGTGCTCTACTTTGTTTCCTCTCTCAGTCACAAGAGGTTCCTGGTTCTCCTGCAAATAATGCAAATGTACCTCAGACAACATGTCCCAACAGAATCATGCATATGGAGAACCTTACCACCTTGGGAAAGACCATCTCATTTAATGTTCAAATTCGTCCTTTTAAGTCAACGAAACAAATTTTAGATGCACAACATTATAGATGCTCAGGTTGCCACAGAAATTTTGATGATGGAAGAACAAGGGTGCAGGAGTATTTTCAGGTGCTGGGGTGGGGAAAGCCTCGTCTTTGTGAATACAGTGGCCAATTATTTTGCTCTTCATGTCATAACAATGACACTGCTATCTTGCCAGCTAGAGTTCTGCATTATTGGGATTTTTCTAGGTACCCAGTATCTCAGATGGCCAAGTCATATTTGGATTCAATTTATGATCAGGTAATCAAGAACTTTTGGTACAGAGTTTTTTGGATATAGAATTGTCTTATATGAAGAGGCAAAGAGCCTTATCAAATCAAAACACATCAAAAGAAAATATTTTCTGTTCTCCTTTTCTTGGGTAGGTACAGTCCTTGTATAGCTCTTACCTAACAATCCCTCGTCCCTTCAATCTTCCTCACAGTACTTTCTTACAGGACAGCTGGTCCATATATACCTACAGGATTTGTGACTTTAACTTTTCTTAATATCTACTTACATATGTCTGCCGGCAAGCTAAGTTCTGATCTAAGCCTTTAAAAGATGGAAATTAGGAATCTTTATACGCGTAATCCACAGTATACATCGAAAGTGTTTCTGTAGAATTGTTATTCTAATTGTTTCTTTTCTTGCAGCCAATGCTTTGTGTCAGTGCAGTTAATCCATTCCTATTTTCAAAAGTTCCAGCATTACAGCATGTTGCAAATATAAGACATAGGATAGCGGCGATGTTGCCTTATGTCCGGTGCCCGTTTCGTCGATCTATAGACAAAGGCCTTGGGTCTCGGAGATATATTCTTGAGAGCAATGATTTTTTCGCTCTAAGAGACCTAATTGATCTCTCCAAGGGGATATTTTCAGGTAAGCCTTTGCATCGTATTTAGTACATACAGGAAGGCATTCTTTACCTATTAGTGACCTACTACAAATAAAAATCCTTCACTGCATATGCTTATGATCTTTCTAACTTCTACAAATGTGTGTGGTTAACTCTGAAGAAATGGAACCTCTGTCCTTTTTGAGAATATTATGGTTTAATCTCCAGTGATGCTCAATAAAAACATCCGGAACTCTATACTGTTCTTTCTGTTGGGCATCCTTAAAATTTGGATGATCGTCTATCATAACCCCTAAAGCACATCGTTTGTATTTGTTTCTGTAATTTTTTTATGTTATTTTGTTTGTCTTTTCATATCTAAGAAACTCCTGCATTTGAGTACTGTTGAATGGTTCCTTATTTCAGCTTTACCAGTCATGGTAGAAACGGTGTCTAGAAAAGTTTACGAACATATCACAGAGCAGTGCCTTGTTTGCTATGACGTGGGTATTCCCTGCAATGCCCGGCAAGCCTGTAACAATCCTATGTCTCTAATTTTTCCTTTCCAGGCGAGTATTATTCAATTTTGGTCTACTTGAATATAATAAGATTTTATAGCCAAGTTCAAATTGATTAATAATTTTTGCAAAAGTCTAAATAGTTATAAATTTCTTGGACTTGTCATAGTCAGAGATTTCTTGGCTGATTGATTCAACTGATTTTAACAGGAAGAAGAAATTGAAAAGTGTAGATCTTGTGGATTAGTTTTCCACAAGAATTGCTTCAAAACATTAGTAAGTTGTCCATGTGGTGCTCATTTTAAGCAGGGCGGCCAGAGGCAGAGTGCTGGAGGTGGAAACCATGTTGCAAAAAGCAACTTAAATTTGCTAGGAGAAACAACTGAATCTAGCAATGGATTTATATCAGGCTTGTTTTCCAAATTGACTCCAAAAATATCACAGAATCTTGGAAAGAATGAGCCTAAAGATGCTGAAAATGTAATTTTGATGGGATCGTTAACACATGGCTCCCCCTGAACATCCTTACCTACAGATGCTTATGTTGGTTCTCGATGAAATATTGCTGATTTATTCTACTGGAACTTTGTCAAGGTAAGTAAATTTTGGTCTCCCTTTTCTCTAATCTTGTACCTGAGTTTATTCTTAGCAACATTGTTTATGATTATTTATCATGTTTATATAACTTCAAATAGCTTGTTCTTCATGTTGGTTTTTGTCATTCAGGGTAATCAGTCTTTTCTATGGATGATTTGTGAATGGTGATGAAATTATCGGGATAAAAGAATTGTACATATTTTATGTCTGTCTGATGAACTGATGTATGTTCTACGCCTGAATAGTGAAGAAAAGATTGGGGGAGAAAAGTCAAAAGGTGAAAACTTCTAAACAACAATAATGTCTTACACAAAAAAAGCTATTTGTGAAGAACTTGAATCAATCAAATCCCAGAATGGCTGAACTTTAGCTTTCTGAAAGACTGAAGAAAAGGGACCAAATTCTTTAGCAGGAAGACTTCTGCACTTGCATTAGGATTAGAAGCCCCAAACATTTTGGAAATGTTAGTGTGAATGGTCCTCCATTAACATCTTATAAGTACATATTTGGACGTGACACAAAATCTGTGAGTTTCTTTATTTGAAACCAAGACAAGATTGTTTTGCCAAATTTGCTTTCAATCACTTGGACTAGTTTCTTTCCCCATATTTAGCCCGCGAGTTCAAATCACATGAACTCGTACCTAAGAAAGATTTCGAAACATCTGATGAAATACTCTTTATCAGCATCCAAGCCTGGTGTTGATGACTATGTTGAAAGAATTTAATAGCTTCCCTTTTAGCGTGTAGATTAGCTGCTTGACTGACCATTTCCCTCCACTATTCTTCTAAGACAGTTAGTCTTATCTATCTCATCGCATGTTTCATTTCTTTCTTCGGTTTATTTTCATGTCTGTTATCACTCGCTCCCTCCGTACCACTCATTTAGTCCTAAACGGTTGAACCGATATGCGACATAGTAGATGGTGAGTGTTCTTGTATGATAATCTTCAAATAGCTCACGATTTGCCCCTTCACAAAATACTAACTCAATTTCACTTTCAAAAACTATAAAAACCCATCATCCATTACAATTGAAATTGAAAAAAAAATAAAAATTTAATATGCCAATATACTGATAAGTCAAAATCAATTAACATGACAAAGATTATCGTATATTTATTCATGTAGCTTGCCATAAACACGAACGTTTTTTTATCTTGCCAAGTAACATATGCAATTTCCATTGAAGAAATGGAGAAACTTGGGTTTCTCAGAGCATCGTCCATAGTGGGGTCTGGAACCAAAGTGCGTCATATAGCAATGGGCATTGCATTTGACTTCATGGAAGAACCAATTGCAACTTTTCCCCGTATCAACTCCTAGTTGAGCCAAAATTGAAAAAAAATATAAATATATAAACGTACTAAATCAATAAATTAAATCTTGACAAATTAATAAAAAAAAAAAAAAACTAAAAGAATTAGAAGCACGTGCAAAATATATTTCAAACATTTACACGTGCTAATACAAAATCAAATATACCTTTTGAAACCTTTTAATAAAATGAGATAATCCACTTTTCACCCATTAAAATTTTGTAAACAACCTAATGAAATTGGATATATAACTGTCCTTTTATTGCAAATTACGTCTCGATTTCCGTATGATTATCTATTTTATTATTATTATATAGATTAGGCGAAAAATATTATATACAAAAGAAACATTATATTGAGCAAAAGAAATTTATAAATGATACTGTGGGCACCTGGGTGACGTGGCACTTCCTGGTGCTGCCACGTCACCCAGGTGCCCACAATATCATTTCCTAAAGAAATTAGTGGTAACTTTAAACTTTGACTCACCTGCATAACGATCAGCAGGCGCAGTATGTGGTTTTAAGTCGATGGCCAGAGCTGTATGGAGCAAGGCTAAGAGAAGAATAGGGAAGATTAATTTGAGGTAACACATTATATTATTCTTCTTGTGTTTGTTTATGGAGATACGTAATTTAAATTCCTATTTATACATGAAAAAGTAAATAGAATATTCGTAGATCGAATAAATGAACAATTAATGATCAATAAATACGGTAATTAAACTATCAGTAACTTCACATTATAGAATACATGAACTATATAGTATATAATGTGTAACGTAACTCTGTTTGTCGAATCAGCCGCTTGTTTATCGCGTGTGAGTTGTGACTATTATTTATTATGGTAGAACACTTTTGCGAGACCGTCTCATGGGTTATATTTCGTGATACGGATCACTCATAAAAAGTATTATTTTCATGTTAAAAGATAAGTATGACACCTTGAAATGTATTATTTTCATTTCAAATGTATTAATTTTAATATTGTCATGACTCATGAAAAATATTGTTTTTATATTAAAAATATTATTATATGGATTTGCTCGACCAATCTCACGATATAACCGTAGAGAGTTAATCTTTATTATATAGAGAAATAATTATACATATATATCATGTTTCCTTTTTTGTCCCTTGTTACTTGTACCATAATTTAACAATATTTATTTATTTTATACTTTCGTATTACACTCTATTTAATTTGAGAATTGTAAATTTGTAATCAACTAAATCCTGGAAGCAAACAAACCATTTATATAAGCATTCAACAAATACGATAAAATTGATAGTCGCTTATAATTGATATTTCCAACAAATTTTCTTAATCTGCGAATGGAGAAGTCTCTCTATTAAGAATTTTGAAGTATTTTATTGTAATTTTTGCTCAAAATTGAAATTGGTCTACCAAAAATTGCTTTAAAGAAAAAAGCACCGTCGGGTGATGGCGGAGGTTAGACAGACCCCTACCTATATATAAACATAAGACCGACGAATATATCCAAGTTCCGGGAATTTTCCAATAAGGAGAGAATTCAAATTTATTTATGCTGATACAGCACTGTGTTTATGATATATGGTTGTTTGAAAATATTTATCATGGGTTGATGATATCCATCAAGCATTCAGCAATCCATCAAGTGGTTGGATAAATATTTTTATTTGCTGGAAATTAAGCTAAAGATTTTAAATATAGGAAAGGAAATGAAGTACTATATTGTGTACATATGTAATCTATATCCCATATCTGTCTAGTTATATATATTTATTTGGAAGATTGCAATTTCTCGATCATGTATGTTTGCCTCATCATATTATCGGTCCTTTCAATCCTTTTTCATGGCTTCGTGGAAACAATGTTAGAGAAACGGACGACCAAGTGTTTGTAGAATCGAACGTTTGCCGCTTTACCAAAAGCTATAGCTGGTGGTAAAGGTGCAACTCCAATCTTTTAAACTGTATAGCAACACAAGCGCAACGGTTCGATCGTTCTACCTAGCAGGGGCAATTATTACACTCAAACAATCCCCCTCCCAATAATTGTACTCCTTGCAATCAATGGGAATCGAACCCGTGACCTTGGCTCTGATATCAATTGTGGGACATGGCGCTTGCACTTTACCAAAAACTATAACTGGTATTAACGGTGCAACTCTGATCTTTAAACTGTATAGCAACACAAGCATCACGGTTCGAGCTCTACCTAGTAGGGGCAATTATTGCACTCCAACAGTGTTGTCCTGTTTTTTTTGAGTTGTGTACACATAAAGCACCGGGAATGTATGAGGCGTTTGACAATGGAACGAATGGCGAAAATTCGTAGCATCGTAGTAGACACATGATCGAGCAATATGGGATATATGTAACGAATGGCATGAACAATGAAGATTCAAAACTGGAATATGGTTTCCTCCGCCAAGAAATCTGTTTGAAGTCCAATATCACATAAGCCCTTATTCATGCTTGCATGTAATCCTTTCAATCAACTCTCAACTTCAATAGATACATGTTGTCCATTGATTTCTGTGGTTCCTGCTTCATTATTCGACGCCAAAATGGAGGCTCTCCACTCTTCAATATGAGCTGCTTTAACAGGATCCAGGCCTGGTGACTGATGATGCTGAAGAATTTCAAGAATCCGTTCACTTTTCAGCAGGTAGAATAGCTGCTTGACTTGCATTTTCCTCTCTTCCTTTGCTGGCATCACTGTCACATTTCATGGTTATGACGCGACATAAATTAGTAAGGCAAGCAGCTAGGATGTCTGAGATAAGGACAGACAGCTTCTCGAATCGGCACTCGTCAGTGTGGGGACTGCTATGAGCCAGAAGAATAGTTCGAGTGATCCGATAGATTGCGTTAGCAGCTATAATCTTAACTCGTCGCCATCCTCTTCCTCTTCATCATCATCATCATCTCCTCCTCTTCTACTACTACTGCTACTGCTTCTTCTTCTTCTTCTTCCTTGTCTTTCTTCTTCGTCATGTTCTTCTCCTTCTTCTTCTTCGTCTGCTTCGTCGTCTTCTTCCTCCTCTTCTTCCTCTTATCCGTCATCTTATTATTGTTGTTATTATTGTTCTTGTTGTTGTTGTTGAATATCATAATTTATGCATTTCTCCATCTCATTCAATTTTTTTATCATTTTACTAACTCACTTCGTTATTTACTTATTTTATTTTAAACTAATAATGGTGGCATTATAAAAAAAAAAAAAAAATAGATTGAGGCTACTAAATTAATAAGATTAATGATATTAATATGGCTACTCAACAAGTGAATAATTATCATCAATTAATTTTTACATATTATATATTGTTAGTTCACATATATACCTTCAATTAATGTAGTAAGTTACATATTTCTATTTATTATATTTATATTTTATTGTTATATACTATAATATGGATTATTTCGACAATTCAAAGTTGAAAAACTTTAGCACTACTTCACATATTTATAAGTCTAATAATAATATTTCACATGTTTATATTTGGTAGATATATACTTTATTATGGGTTATTTTGACAATTCACAATTAAAACGTCGACCATACTACACATTTTTATAGCTTATAGATATAAATATATAGATAATTGATTATGTTTTCTAAAAATGTTAGTCTATCAGATGACTAACCCCTGTAAGTCAGAGGTCTCCATTGGCTTTACAAGTTTTAAATCGGGGGATATATGCGGTAGGTAGGGACGTGGGCGGAAAGGACTTGTATAACAAGTGAACCCCCAAAGCTTAACTAAGTGGGGAGTGTGCTCCATCCGATAATCTAACCCATGAAATAGAAAAGAAGAATCTCACGTCACCACAGGTTTGACCAACTCATATATACCTCCGAGGGTTAGATACTTGATTATGTGCTTTAATCACTTTCATGTGTTTTTTTTATTATCGTCATGATTGTTTTGATGTTTTTCATCTACTTGGTGAAAAGATTCAAGAGATAAGATCACAAATATGTAATTTCAATACAAACTACAACCTTTTTATTTTAATTAGTTTATTTAATTGCACCTTATATAGGTGACTTTACGAAAATTTAAGATTTGATATACTGTGTGTGTTTGCTTGCAACAATTTGCAGAAAAAACCGACGGGCAAAAGAGACCCTTTCCCCTACCCCCACACATCACTGTTTAACTCCATCCAACGTTTCACTGAGATTCCTGAAAAATCATAGTTACAAATCATTATTTTATTTTAGTACATATGGATTTATTATCTATATATTATACGTACCAAAGAAAAGTGGGTTGAGTTTTTCTAATTCAAGAACAAGAATGATAGAAAATCCTCACAGTAAATCTATATTTCATAGCTTCTATGATGATAACCCTTCACCTTTTCATCAATAATTTTACAGAGACACACTTGATCTCCCAAATTTGCATGTATCATCTCTGAAACACAAAAGGAAACATATATATGGGGGAAAATGTAGTTTCCCAGGTAGACCATAGGTGCTATCTAAATTCTTGATCCTTCTTGGATACTTAACACTGCCAACATATACACTTCATCTTTTTTGCAGGACTACGATGTTGCTCTCCAGAAAAGAATTTAGTATCACAGTACACACAATTGTGGTGACAAAATGTACTGCATCAATGCTTCTCAAATGCCATCAGCACCATCTCCGAATGTTGATAAAGAAAAGGGGGCTATAGCCACATTGAAAGAACGCGACCCTACTTTATCAATATGCTTCATCTCAAAATCACCTCTACAAGATTTTGAACGATAAAGAGCTGTTTACAGTAAACATTTTTTGTGTGATTGTTTCTAAGATATAACAGTACGTGAATCAAATCAGAAATTCGAATATGAGGCAGTGGGGCATGAATAATGGATTATGCACTCAGTATTTGCTGTACGGAGCGAGAAAGCATAAATCTATCTCACCATTCTGCCACTAGGTGTGCCCAATGGACATGCGGATGAATATTCAAAACCAGAATTGGGAAGAATAACCGGTTGTTCACCAATAACTCCTATACCACTAGTTAGAAAAGAAAACAGAGAATATATATTAGTCATAAACTAAAGACAGCAGTACTCATGATGCCAGTAGTATAACTTAAAAACTATTGTTAAGAGATTATTGTCCATCCGATCAAGTTTTAGCCAAACGAAAACTTACTGAACATTCTCGGTTTTTCCATTGGCGTCGGTGATGATCCAGTGCCGTCTAAGAAGTTGTACAGGGCGGTCTGAGTTGTTTGTGATTCTGATCCTATATGCAAAAAAATATAGACCTCTCGACGGTTGACTTCGTCCCTCAATGTACACACTTCTAACTTGAACCCTAATGCCCTGGAAAAAGGAATTATAGTAGGCGTTTGCTCCATATATGATATTACATTTACTTAGGCCAACTTAAGGTTAAATTGTTTTAGGAGAAGAAAAAATATTGACCTGCCACAACTTAACTCCTATTGTGGGACCGATGCAAACTGCCAAATAATGAATATCCGACTCATTACTGATTAAAAAAGTTCACATTTGTAATTAGCTGCATTGTTAATTAAAAATTTAAGTCGCACCATAACAAATTTTGTTTCAAGGTGCTAACAAGCGAGGAGCAAGATTGACATGAAAGTATCTGAGATCTGTGCACTCAAAAAAAACAAAAAATTGTGAACTATACCTAGATTAAAAAATAAGTGCAGAAGGTGCAACCTAAATTAAGTGGTTGGATCAGGAGACAGACATAAAAAACCATTATGAAGTAGATTAACTGGAGAAACATGACAAATAAGAAAATCCAACACATAGATAGGATGTTTGGCATACCAAGGTTGTTGCATCACTAGTGCACTTCAACAGACAATGAGGAGCAATTTCCTTGAGCTCGTCACGGTACCTAGATGCATCCTGAATATATGTGGAATATTTAAAAAAATAAAGGACACAAACAGCAGGTTAATGTATGGAAATCTTATGCACTCAGAAAGCTTCAGATACCGCCATAAGGGTGTTGATCTCACATAGCAACAAAAAGTATGTCAATAATGCAATGTTTTTACTATTTCATTTTTTTGCAGCCAAGGCATTTCAGCTCAAGGCAAGAGGCTTCCTACCATGGTCTATAAAGGAAACAAACCACAATTTAGCCAAAAAGAATCATCAGAACCAGATGTTGATTTTTTTTCTTTGAAAAAGAGTAAGTAGGATTCAGGATTCCGATACTCATAGCAGAAATAAAAAAAAAACTATTATCCACCCAATACAAGCATGATGTCACATATTAATTTTACATCTCGAAGAAAATATAAACCTGCAATGATCCAAAACTTTTTTGTTTCTAAAACTGGTACTTATATATACATGCATGGTGATTTTAACATGAAAAGGTTTGATAGAGTTTCTTTTCATTTCCTAGATATACATCACGTTTTATCATCCAATTTAACACAGTAAGCAGAGTAGAATACCATCACACTTACACCAATGGAGTATCATTTGAACACCTATATGTTCATCCCATTTGCGAAATATGATTTTCCAACAACTTCCATAGTGAAATGTGTGGAAAAGATTGTTTGATTCATCATGAGAACAAGAAAAATCCATAAAGTAAAAAAGTGAGAATAGGAACATACATCAAATCTCTCCTCAGCAATGGACTCCCGCAACAATCTCTGAAGTCGTAAAACTGGCTCCTCTTCCTCAAATAGTTTCAGGGAATCACGAAGTCTAGCAGCTTCTTTGTAATCCTAAAGCAATTTATTAACAAAAAAAAGGGCACAGCATAAGACTCTTAAACAATTTCTCACTCATTTTACTACAACCCTCAATCTTTCTGCACACCATTCAACTCAATCAAATTAACTTTTTTACTATTGAAACAAACCGAGATCCACGTTCATCTGTAAATTAACGCAACCAAACCATCCAAGACATCAATACATTCCATGCTGTCAGCAGAACCTTAAATATGATATGTTTAACAGATATACTTCACAAGTACCTTGCAAAAAAAAGGTTCACTGAATCACCCACAGACAAACCAAGAAATTCAATAATGGAGCGCCTTGGGGAATGAAGGCAGGTGACAAATTACAAAGAAATTTTTTGAGATAACCAACACTACCCGCCTCCGGCTATTCTTCCCCGGAAAGGGCATGCCATTCTCTTCCACTCGTGGCAAACAACAACAGAAATAAATTCTTAGCGTTAGAAAATTAAACGCAATGAGATGGAACTCTTGCATTACATAATATACCCATTCAAAATGTCAACATATAAGAAACTATGTTAACACCGTCCCCAAATTCATATCTTTCTACACCCAAACAGAACAAATTCTTTTTCGCATACATAGTTAGAAAAGATTCAAGATGATAAATTTGTTGGGGAATTTAGGTATTTCATTTCAGAAGATTTTTTCTCTTCTTTTGATACAGAGTTTATCCTTAGTATATATACAGCGAATTCTAACTAACTTGCTAAGTAATGATGAGCTCAATATTCCCTTTAACTAACTCAAACTCTATCCAATTGTTTCATGAGTTGTTTCCATCTTGGGCTTACATTTTCTCTTTTGGGCTCTACATTGCGGTCTGCGCTTTGACATCATGAGCCCACTACTTTGAGATCATTATCATGCCCCCTCAAGGTGAGTGTGCGTTTGAAGACCACACGAAGCTTGTCTCGCAGACGATAAAACGAGTGTGCAGATAGAGGTTTGGTAAGTATATCAGCAGTTTGATCGAAAGAAGGAACATATTGGACACTGAGTTGGTTAGCTAGGATCTTCTCACGAACAAAATGCAAATCCGGTTCAAAGTGCTTTGTACGAGAATGAAGCACAGGATTGGCACTCGAAACTATGGCATGAGACTGAATATGTAGTTCAGTTAAAAAGGAGTGAAGCCATAATAAGTCAGCAGCTGCATTGGCAAGACTCCGGTACTTTGCCTCGGTGCTTGATCGAGAAACTACCGCTTGTTTCTTTTTGAACTCCAAGATATGGGATAACTTCCTAAAAACCAGCAAGAACTAGAGGTAGATCTCCGATCATTAGGATCATTGCCCCAATCAGCATTACAATGTCCATGTAAGGAGAAGCAATAAGTAGGAGATAGACAAATTACAGAGGTAGCCGTGCCATTTAGATACCGAATAATGTGTTTAACCGTTGTCCAATGAGTATAGAGAGGTGTTTGCATAAATTGGCATTCCCTATTAACACTGTATGCTATATCTGGTCGGGTTTGAAGGGCACCAACAGTACTGCGATAAAGAGTCACGACTTCAAAAGGATTACTATCTTTTCGGAAAGTTTAACACCAGTCAGGTGTTGGTAAGGATTTAGCACTTGTCATCTTTGTCTTAGCCAAAAGATCATGGATGTACTTCGTTTGGGTGAGAAGTAAGGAAGTGGGGCGATATTTGTGCACCTCAATTCCAAGAAAGTAAGACAAATTGCAAGAGTTTTCAGTGAGAAACGTTGGTCTAAATGTTGGCTAAAAGCTTGAATCTGACTCTGATCACTACCTGCGATAACAATGTCGTCAACATAAACAAGAATATAGGTGACTGATGTGTTGTTGAACCTGACAACCGAGAGTTAGTGAATCCCAGAGACTCAGGGCAGTGCGTAGCTTCTCAAACCATATGCGGGGAGATTGTTTAAGCCCATGAATAGCCCTATGAGCTTGCAAACCAACAGAACAGCATCATTGTGCTTCTCAAAACCAGGAGGTTACTGCATGTATACATCCTGGTCAAGGGATCCATTCAAAAAGGCATTATTGACATCAAATTGTTGAATGATCCACCCCCGAGAGATAGCAATAGTCAGAACAAGACAAATAGTTGATGGTTTAACCACTGGACTAAAGGTTTCATGGTAATCCAAACAGGTGTTTGAGAGTAGCCTTTGGCGACTAACCGAGCTTTGTAACGCGCCACAGAACCATCAGAATTTCTTTTAAGTTTGAATGCGCAACGATAGCCAATGATAGGAGTATTAGGCAGAGCTATTACTAAGGTCCAAGTACGAATGTGCAGCAGGGCATCATATTCCAAGGCCATGGATTAGTTCAATTCAGGAAATTGTTTGGCCTCCTTGACGGTATGTGGCTCAAGATCACAACCAAGAACTCGTGGTTTAAAGATACCATGTTTGGCTCGTGTGATCATCGGATGGTCATTCATATGGGAAGGAGGAGGTACCTCGTCCACAGGGGAATTGCGAATAGTGAACTCAACGGACTGGACTCAGAGGAAGTACTTGAGGCAACTGAATTTACAGGAGGCTGATGTCCAGAGATAAAAGAGGAACTCAAGGTGGAACCAGATATATTAGGACTAGTCGTCAAGGAAGAAATTTGTGGCAAATATAGGGCAGAAGAAGAGGATTGAGGATCAAGAGATGATTGGTCCCAAAGAACAGATTTGAGAGCAAAAGGAAAGGAATGTTCATCAAATCTGACATGCCCTTTAATATAGAGTCTACCATCTTGAGTAATACATTTGTACCATTTATGCTTATTGTTATATCCAAGGAAAGTACATGGAATCGAAACTCTACTTTATGATGATTAAATGATCGAAGACACGGGAACGTAATGATCCAAGGACCTTATGGTATAATCTGGACTTTTGTTGTACAACAATTTGAGAGGTATATTACCAGAAATTGCAGAAGAGGGAAGGTGGTTTATTAGATAAACAGCAAAGGAGAAAGTGTATGGCCAAAAACGCAAGGGCAACGAAGCATGAGCAAAAAGAGTGAGACCCGTCTCAACTATATGTCTATGTTTACGTTCAACTGCACCATTTTGTTCGGAAGTGTGAGGACAAGTGACTCGATGTTGTATACCATGATCTCGAAGAAAAGAAGTCAAATGACCCGAACTCATCATCCCAGTCTGTTTGCAAGTTCTTAATTCTTTTATTGAACTGAAGTTCAACTAAGGATTTGAACATTTCAAATACTCGGACACTTCAGATTGAGTTTAATAAAATAGATCCATGTATACCGACTAAAAGCATCAACAAACTCACGTAGTACCGAAAACCATCTCAACAAACAGTATGTGAAGGCCCCCATACATCCGAATATATTAATTCAAGTGGTTCAGAAACACGTAACTGAGAAAAGAAAAAGGAAGGTGATGATTCTTTCCTAATTCACAGGCCGTGCAGATGCTAAAACACTCCTTCTTGGAAGCAGAAAACTTACAAAGCTTAAAAACTTGTTTAACAACTGAAATAGCGGGATGACCTAACCTAAGATGCCACAATTTAAAGAAGACTCTTTGATGGACTTAGATGAGCTGCTTGAGATGTGAAGACACTTTGCTAGAGAATCTGAGACCTGTAGAGGCTTTCCAAGATCAAACTTATACAATCCCTCTACAAGCTCCCTTTGAGAAAGTTACTCGGGTAGCTAGATCCTTCACAAGACAGAAATCCGGATGAAATTCAAAGAAAACTCGATTATCTTTGGCAAATTTACTGACACTGATAAGATTTTTAGAAATGTTAGGCACACGTAATAGATTAGTGAGAACAAAGTTACGAGAGAAAGAACTAAAGTGAGATTGTCCTATGTGTGAAATAGGCGAACCTGCTCTATTTTCCATATGAACCTTACCATCTCCTGAGTACTCCGAGCCTATGGACAAATTTCCTAAATCGTGGGTAAAATGATGAGTGGCTCCAGAGTCGGGAAACCAACAATCATCGGCAATTGGATTCTTGTTGTGTTGTGGCTAGAGAGACAGCTGGATATTGGTGGTATGTTGATTGTACGATCTACCGTTGTCTTGTTGAGGAGAAGAACTTCTTCCAGATTGTTGCTGATAAGTTACAAACTCTTTATCAAACCTGTAGTAACACTTATGAGCCACATGCCCGGGTGTGAAGCAAATTTGACAGATGGGACGTCCAGACGAGTTATTCCAGCTGCGTCTACCACCTCCACCATACCTTCCTCTGCCTCTTCCTCGAGAACTTTGAGGTGGAGACTCTGATTTCTTTGGGAAGGTCGTAGTATTATCTGAGGGAGAAGCAGCATCACTATTATATGATTCGATTCAACTTCGTGTGCCAGTAAAAGAGCTCCTACTTCAGAAATCGACAAGGATTAATCTTGGAGGTAACATGCACAACCACTGAATCATATTCAAGTCCGACTCCTGCAAGAATGTATAACACTTGATCATCATCAGAAAGAGGATGTCCACGGGCAGCTAGGACATCCATATAGTGTTTCATTTTGCCCAGATAGTCTTTCATGGTAAGACTACCCTTCTTTAAGGTTTGAAGATTGCATAGCCTTCATCTTTGATCTCATGGCAAAGAGATGCGTGACTTTGCTCCATAGTTGTGTTGAGGTCAATCATCCTATCATTTGAGCCTGAACAGCTTCTGCCATGGAGGCAAGGAGAAACGAGAGATTCAATTGATCCTGGCGATGCCAAGAAATGAATGTGGGATTAACCATTTCGGTATTCTGATTATCAAATATGAGTTTCTTTGGAACTAGTGGATCCTCAAGAATGAAGATCTCCAGACCAAGCCCTCGAAGACCCACAAGGTTCTATAAGTTCCAGAGAAGATAGTTTTCAATGTTGAGCTTCACTAAGTTGATTTGGTTGGCTGGATTTATGACTACAAGGGAATTGTTGTGGGCGTTGGATCCTCCTGGTGACATGGCTTCCGCCATGGCTCTGGTACCAAGTTAGAAAAGATTCAAGATGATAAATTTGTTGGGGACTTGACATATTTTATTTCAGAAGATTTTTTTCTCATCTTTTGGTATAGAGTTTATCCTTATGTATGTATACAAAGAACTCTAACTAACTTGCTAAGTAATGACAGCTCAATATTCCCTTTAACTAACTCAAACTCTACCCAATTGTTTCATGAGATAGTTTCCATCTTGGGCTTTTTCTCTTTTGGGATCTACATTGTTGTCTGGAATTTGGCATGCTGACCCCACTACTTTATCATACATCGTACAAAATCACAAAAAACAAACAAATTCACCTCAGATTTAGCAGCAACTTCCAACTGCTGCTTCAACAGAGCATATGTTTCCGCCCGAGAAAAAAACGATCCCTGACTCGAACCCGAGCTCTGCGATGTACTACAAGCAACAATTCTGTTCAACCTCAGTTTATGATGATCTTTAACGCCGCCACTGATGCGACTCCGCAAGGACAGCGAATTAAAATCCGATATCACTTTCAGATTCAAAGAATGCATTTTCCAAATATTTCAAAACCAAAACACCAAAACGAAATCTCTCTTTTTCAAGGGGATCGGAGCTTTATCTCATGCAGCTCTTCGAATAACAAGTGAAGTTACTGTTGCAGGCATCTGGTTGGGATCCCAAACGCCGCAGATTACAGTGGGATTCCGGCTCTTGCTGATTATTCAATGGCCTGGAGCCATTTGAGAGAGAAAACAGAAGGCACTGGTCAGCTGTGCTGAGACGAGGAGATTTTTGCGGTTTATGGCAGCTATTTTTACACGTTTCAATTTCTCGCTTTAATTTTTTTGAAGTTAATCGAACCAAATTCATTCAAACGTCAAATAAAGATCTTGTTTGTGAGTGATGAACTCGTCATCTTTTAGTTTCAGCCATTCATCTACCTCTAGTCATGCAATTATAACAAATGATATGGTTGGTACCCAACATGGGTATCATGTGGGCATCAGGCTAACGTGGTACTTACTGGTGTTGTCACGTCAGCCTGATGTCCACATGGTGCCCATGTTGGATGCCCACCATATCAAATTTGATGCAATTATATCGAAGATAAAAATAATTATACTATCTATTGTGATCGGCGTTTATCGAGTCAAAACTTATAACTGTTTCAAAATTTATCTTTTATTTCTAATACATATATCAGCATAAAATGTAACTATTGCATGTCTCAAAGGTTGGGTTGTCAAGACCATTGTTTCAGGAGTTATTTGTCTAACTGTTAGTATTGTATCGTATCCCTTAAATTCAGTCTTATCATTTACTTGGCGTCGATCCTATTCTCAATATATATAATATTTTTTGTTCACATCTAATATCAATTTTTAAGGTCCATTTAGCTAACCAGATTGAGCACGGAATATCATTTGTTAGATGCACAAAGAGCTTCCCAAGAGATTACCCATTACACCTAGTACAACTTTCGTCATGCACGCTTAACCCAACATCTATTTCATTCTGTTTATTATTCTTTTTTTATCTAATTCATTCCCATTTTTTTATGATAATGGATTCATAAGTGCAAAATTATTATAATAGTTAATGCGAAAACTATTTTTATTAGGTCAAGCGTTTCCAACAGGCCAAAAAATTATAACAATTAGTCATGTAATTAATTTCGTTATAATGTAACAGCACAGAATGCACAAATTATGTGCGTTGGGATTGGGTTATTAATCCGTGAGTTCGGGAAGTTGTCTGTCTAATTATTGGTGATCGCATATCCTATAGAGATAAGTTTTAATTTTTACCCTATCGCTAGCTCTTTATCTTTGTATTTTTATATTAAATATATCAAATATTTTCTACGATTAATACTTTGATATTTTATTGTTTATTATATTTTTACTGTTTTCGAATAAAAAGAGTACCTACATTTTATCAAAATCATTTACGTAATAAATATTTATTATATATATATATCTTTATCTTTGTATTTTTATATTAAATATATCAAATATTTTCTACGATTAATACTTTGATATTTTATTGTTTATTATATTTTTACTGTTTTCGAATAAAAAGAGTACCTACATTTTATCAAAATCATTTACGTAATAAATATTTTAAAAGGGCTTAGATTTATCGCTGTGAATACCATGCATATAGATAGTCAGCTATCAGGCCTGATGAATTGAGATTTTGTGTTTACATGATAAACTGTAAAAAATCACGACTGAATTTCCTCTTTACCATGTTTTGAATGAATAATTATCCTTTTTGTGACAATCACTCTGAGTTTTGACCCTTACTGTAACTTTTGTTGAATATTAAGACAAATCTATCTCTCAGACTTGCAACTTGATGTTTCTTTTACTGGAAAATATGGTTGGGGTACTTCAATGGAGAAAGAACTAATGGAGGTTGATTTTCTGTCACGAAGATCTGCTCCTCTGCTTCTTAAAAGGGCTTAGATTTATCGCTGTGAATACCATGCATATAGATGGCAACTTGATTTTGGGTTTCCATGATAAACTGTGTGAATAATCACGACTTATGTTCATCATCACTATGTTTTGTCCCATTTATGACAATCACTTTCTCTCAAATTTTCAGACCCGTTTAACTATATGTGAGGGGCGTGATGGTACTGAGACATCAAATGGTGATGTGCTAATCTTTCCAGACATGATTAGATACAGGTTCAAATTGAAGTTCATCTTCCATTGCATTGAAAACCCATAGCATTCCTTTGTATTTTCCATTAATGATTGTAAGTCTGGCTAAATTACAGGAGATTAACGCATTTTGATGTTGATACATTTGTTGAGGAGGTGCTTGTGAAGGAGTGTGAATGGTTGCCTGGAAGCCCAGAAGCTTTGAGGGGGTGTTATATTTTTGTATGCTGCCATGGTTCAAGGGATCGTCGATGTGGGGTTTGCGGACCTTCTGTTATTGATAAATTTAATGATGAGATAGACTCACGTGGTTTACAAGGTAAAGTGACGGTTGGTCCATGTTCACATATTGGAGGGCATAAGTACGCAGGTAATGTGATCATTTTTGGACCAAACATCAAAAAAGAAGTCACTGGCCACTGGTACATGGATAATTATTTCTCGTTTACCTAATGTTCTTGATCAGTTTCTTCCCTTCTTGAAAATTTCCTGTATCACTGATTATATAATGATAATATTGCAACTACGCTGCAGGTATGGATATGTTATGCCTGATGATGTACCTCTTTTACTTGAACAGCATATTGGGAAAGGAGAAATCGTCGATTGCCTATGGAGGTATTATATAGCAGATGTGTATCAGAGTTTCTTGATTAGCTTGGCCCGAAAATAATTTTTTACTTTTACAGGGGACAAATGGGATTATCAGAAGACGACCAGAAAAAGTCACAGGAACTAAGGTTTCAGGTCAATGGTGAAACATTTATGGGTAGGAGCACAAATGAGACTGCAGGAATTAACAATGCAAAGGCAACCATGTGCGGATCTCAAGCTGATGGCATAGCATGTTGTCAGGAGAATGATGGCTCCCCTTGTTGTCAGAACCTTGTATCACAACCAAAGGTGGATCCTGAATCAACCAAGGTTGCTGAAAATGTTACTAACGAAAAGAAAAGGCGTTATAAGAGACAAATTTCTCAAAACAACAGTGGAAATGGAACTGGTCCTCATAAAGTGTGCTCGATGCCTACGTGGTTTGAAACCTGGGAGCGTGAAGATGCATATGCTGCACTTGCTGTTGTTGGTGCTGCTGCATCAGTTGCCTTTGCCTATAGCTGCTACAAACAGTTGAACTGAAATTTCATGTTATCAATTCTGATTGTGGTTATTTCTGTTCAGGACGTGTTTCCCTCATGGCTAAGATCATAGATCATTTTTAAGTAAAACATTTAAATCCAATTGGTATATTGTATCTCTCATGTAAGTTAGAAGCATGGAAGACCCTTGTATTTCCTGTAGGTTCACATGGTGTACAGTATTGCTATTTTGTACAGTATAAGATGACTTGGTATTTGCTACTATTGGGCTTGAAAGATAAAGCATTTTGCTTTGATGATATTTTATGATATATACCAAGTAGCAACATTACATCCTTAAATAGTTAATTCAATGAAATAAAAGGCATCAGCTGCATGGAAGCTTCATCTGGCTTCACTCACCAGTAATCTTAAGTTCTTGTAATGGGCATGCAATTCCACTTTGCTTCCCAAGTCTTTGAAATTCACTTTTTATGGTTTGAGCAATCTTGATGTCGACTGGATCAGGCTCAGGAATGTCTACATGGAACGAAACTTGTCTGACTGGTGGGACTACCTCCACCAGTTTGGCTTGCTCCTTGACATAATTGTATAGTTGCTGATGAAATGGATGGTCCAACGAAAAACAGTCACTAAACATTCCATTTCTGGCATGCCTGGATGACCCCGAGCCTTCCCTTCGACAAAAATGTGGGAGAGACTCATAGTCCATAATCTGCACAAATCGCAATGGTAAAAGTTGAATGACAGGAGTTTTCTGGATGATCTTAATGTCAACTTCTTTTTCGACCACTCCGGGGTGGTGAAGCACCATTTATTAACACTGGGTAAAAAATATGCATGGGCAGGGAATATGTAAAGGCAGTCTGGTTAACAACTCTACTGAGTCCCTCTCCCTCCGCCATTGACTGCACTTATCTATACTCATTAACCAGAAAATTGGCCTACCTTTAACAGGTCGTCCCTTCCCGAGCCTGAAAGAACCTGCACCTTCTTCCTAGTTTTCTCATGCAGAAGAGGTTTAACAACCTGTAGCAGCGAGAAAATTATCAGATGAATGACACTTAATAAAACTGAAGGAATGCTTCAGCGCAAACCTTCCAACAAGCTGTAAATATGTATGGGGCATTGACTATGTAATAAATGTCCGTCTTCTCAGGATAGTTCAGGTCGTCAACAGTTGATATCACAGACATTAACTGCAACCAGAAGAGTATATTAGTTCACGAAATTAGAGAGGAAGCACGCAAAAAAAATAGAAAGTAAGAGAAAAAGTTAAGGACACCTTAATGTGATTCAACGCTGAAAGCTTTAAACTGGTCATGTCCAAAATTTTTATGCAAGTGCCAATATACCGTCCAAATTTTTTTGTTGCAGAAGGCTATATAACATGCAATTTAGTAACTCAGCCACATAAAGAAACTGAAAACAACATTTTTTAACATTGAAGTACAGTAGATCCTGAAACTCACCAATATGACTTGATCTCTGTATTCATTCATTTGGATATGCGATTGAACATAATAATGAATCTAAAACAGAGAACCAAGAATTAGTTAGCATTATATCTAGACCATTGTTTCCAGAACAAAAGAGAACAATTTCACATTTCTAAGAGCTGCAAAATATCCTACTTCACAGGCATATTAGCTTGTGACTAAACCAAAGAAAATGATATCTTACTGATGCTTTGTCATATGTGCTGAGACCAACGCCAACAGCGATGACTGGAAGACCCTATAAAAGAGCAATATGACAATCACGGTATTATGGCTGTATTGGTGCTGAAAATTCAATGAATAATCCATGGAGAAAGATGACAATGTTTTAATGGTAATAAGAACCTCTTTTGTGTATCCTGGCATTCCTACAAGCTGAGAATCCCTTATTGCTCTATACAAGTCATTTGGGACAATTGGTTTCTGCAAAAGCAACCGACTCTAACAGCATAGAAAAAGGAAAATTGCAAAGCAAGATTGCAATAGAGGCAAAATCCAAAAACATACCGACAGTGTGGAGTCAATATCGTTTTGTATCCTCCAGTTTATACAGTCAGTAAGCTGAAAAAATAACTGTTGAGAACTACAAAGAACCACTACTTCAAATGGATTCCAGCTAATTTGCAACTAACCATTTTATGCGCATCCAATACGTTTCCATCCCTTGCCTTGAGAAACCTCACCAAAGTCTCCCTTTGATACCCTAAATGCATATTCTGCAAACGAAAAGTCTCAACTATCTTATTGGCACTCATTCACATTGACCATATGTGTCGAAAATAAAAGGCAAGCTTCCCACCAAGTCAATATACTGAAACTCCAGTATGGATAATAAGAAAAATAAGAAATTTTTAAGATACATCTGAAAATTTGGGGATCCTGAAATGATCAAGTTAAACCTGAAAAAAAGGACTTGAAGATGATGCATAAACAAGTCCAATGAATTCAAGAAACCACCACCTTTACTTCTCATAGTTCTAAAATGACTTAATATAATAAGATCAACCCGACTTGAATGATAGTGAAAACCCAAAAAGAAATATTAAAAAAAAGGCAAAGAGCGAAAAACGAAGGAAATCCAGCTCTTCATATCCTATAACCAGATCAAGGTCAGTCTCCATAGCTCAAATTCCTTAATAACCAAAATATTAAGTTGACCAACAATAGACTAATACAATTGATCTAACTACCACCCAAAAGTTAACTTAAATCAGCAATATGACTTCATTTTGTCAATAACATCATCACCAGCCACAATCAGGAATACTATATGCATAGCAACCAACACTCATTCGTAACACACACACACACGAATTTGGATTCATCGAAAATCAAACTTTTTCGGAACTATTCCCTAAAAAATAAGAACAGATCAGTTGGGAAAAAAAACACTCACCTGGAAAGTTTTCTTCAATGGATCATCAACTGCAGATAAAAACATGAAAATATCAGGCGGAGGATCCAAAGATCAACAAATGGAACAGTATTCAGCAAGACAGATAGAAAAACCGACGTTTTTCCACCAAGATTTGAAACTGTTTGATCATATCTTCCGTTATGAACATCATTGTGCTCTCTCTCATCATGTACACTTTGAGCGACAGATTGAGATCAGGTTTCAAATTTTCACCGTGGTTTCCAGGCGACCGGTGGGCTTTTTCTCACAGTAACGTGTGACCCTTGTAAAATGCAGCCTTTTCCCCCCTCGACAAACCTGCTGCAGAAGAAAACGACGCTACCTTTCTTTGATCTTTAAGTGATGTCCACTTCTTCTCAGATGGAAAGAAAAGACAACACAGGGAAAGTTTTTATAATTATGATGGGAATAAAGAATATGTTTGGCTGATTGTTTCCAAGTTTAGATTTTTAAGCTACAAATCACCGACCCAGAACGATTCCACTGTAACTACATACATACTCGCCATTTTTACTCTGTGTGACGTTGAAGAACTGGCAGTACTCGTGTCCTATACATTTTCACTAAACAACAAATGCAAATTTGAGAGGCTTTCTTTTTATTTTTTGCTTCATTATATATATTACTGAAAATCAACTCGTTTGAAGTTTTGACACAAAGAAGAACCGTGATATATGACTCGTGTCTCGTCTCCTTATCTTCTACGTCTTCTCAAATTGTTTTCCGTATATACTAAAAAGAACATTCAGATAAGATTTGAGTTCATGTCGGAATAACTTTCCCGAATTTATGGGTTCGATTCTCGGGTGGAGCATATTCGCTACTGAAATATTGTGGGGATATGCTCTGAAAATTAGTCCGTTATATGGGTCCTCTCCCTCGGATCTCTACCTATCAGTGCATATCCTCGATTTACCGGTCTGCATGGCCCAAGGGGTCTCTGACCTATACAAGGGTTAACCCATTAATGGGTAAATTTTTTTTAAAAAAAATAAAATAAAAAAAGAACATTCAGATGGTTGTGATTTCAAGGTGCAATGTTTCTCCTAAATTTTATGTAAAATATTGAATTTCAAGCCACGAGATACATTAATTAAGATCCAAAATCATAAAATTTTACTTTCAAATCCCACTAATATGGGTAGTTTAATTATAGACAAAAATATGATTGAAGATTCCTTTTTTTAAAAAAAATAACTATTTTAGGATAGATCACTCAGAAAGACGGAAAGCTCTATATAAATTTTGAGATATGACAACGTTTGGAAGTCATTTGTCAGTTAATCTATGATACTCTCTTCATCTAATATCCAAGAAACTCTCCTTTTGTAAACATATTATATTACATTTTTTGGAATTTCACACGATTTTGAGTGAGATGGAAATCTCCATTCATAAATAGCTCTACATATTTTTGCGTAATCGGAAAGTCGACAAATTTGCAAAAGCCAACCATCAGAACTAGAATTATATAACTCACAAATCATACAAAAATATTTTTTCATTAAATTATTATTTTTTAAAAAAATCCGTCATTCACCATTTTAACACAAATATATATGCATAGAACGTGTTACTTACTTTGAAAGGGCATTGCTGAATCCGTCAACATTCAAAATCTAGCCCACTAATGACATATTATAGCATTAGAGATGGAATCGAATACAAAGTTGACAAGGTAACCTTTTGATGTCTCGCATTCACCATATATCAAAGTTAGGTTGAGATATTTAAAATTAATCAAATTCACATGGCATATATATATTTAACGATTTGACATGCAATTTTTTTATCAATCGTGACAAGTTTGGAGCAAACTCTTACCATAATAGCCATAAAAAAATTACATCCAATATATATTTACTAATTATATTGGAGAGTGCGTGCAAGTTCAAATTCATATTCGGACATCTTTTTAATTTCCTCGAACATAAAAGTGGCATGACAACGCAGGTGAACCACAATTTGCGGTGTGAAGAATTGTCCATGTCACACCTGTCTCCAATGTTGCTATAAATAATTGTACCCAATATTCGTCAAAGTCGCACACACAACACTTATATGCTTTAAAAGATCGCTTGATTTCAACGAAACGTTAGAAAATATTATTCGTATAAATATTATTTTGTTATAAAATAAATGAAATAGCAACAAAATAAATTTAGTAATTACCTTTTGCAATGGCTTGGAAATAGCTCCAAATAACCTCTTGAATTTTAGTTAATAGGAAATTATAATTACTCTATAATTTCCTTAATTTAGAGAGAATAAAATGGGAGAGAATTTGTGGGAGAAGATTGTATAACTTTTTGTGTGTTTTACAAATGAAATTTCAAGCCTATTTATAGGCAAAAATAATGAATAAAATAATAAAAAGTTACAATGCTCCAAATAACCTCTTGAATTTTAGTTAATAGGAAATTATTTTACTCTATAATTTCCTTAATTTAGAGAGAATAAAATGGGAGAGAATTTGTGGGAGAAGATTGTATAACTTTTTGTGTGTTTTACAAATGAAATTTCAAGCCTATTTATAGGCAAAAATAATGAATAAAATAATAAAAAGTTACAACCACTTTATTTAATATTAGACATCCAACCACCTACTAATTATTACTCAATATCCAACCACCTACTAATTATTACTCAATAATTTCATAACAATTTCCTACTTATAACGCTGATTTATACTCAATAAGCTAACTAATTTAGATACTCGATTTAATAAAAAAAATATAATTACTCTTGTATTCAATCCCAACTATCCCAATATTCAATCCCAATGCAAATTTTGCTTTAAATAATTCAGTTATACCCGACATACCAACCCGGGTCGACCATTCACCAATTCGGATCTTTTCCTCCAACTCCACGAGACCACGACGGAGCCCCCAAAGCTACCCCACCCAACACCCACCAACATATATACTTACACCTATACTTACACTCCACTCCCCTACCAAATTCTCCGCCTCCATCTGCAGCGAAGATGCAAAGCGCGGCCGTTGCATTCTCCTCCCCTCCTCTTTCTCTCTCCGCCAATCCTGGTAAGCTCGCCGCCCGCAGATTCGATGCTCGCTCTCTTTTGCCGCACTCAGAACGACCACATTTCGGGAATGTGACCTCATCGGCCTTCTCCTCTTCATCGTCCACGCCGATTTCCTGCTCGATGAGGCGGAGGGGATGGATTTCCAGCTCGAATCCCGTACCGGAGTCCGATTTGGTTCCAGCTCGGGCCACCGCGGAGAGCGCGGACGCCGCTGAGGTCCCGGAGTCGAAGAGCATGGTGGATACTTTGGTGCTCGGAACGCTGTTCGGGCTTTGGTACCTGTTTAATATATACTTCAATATTTACAACAAGCAGGTAGCCATTTCCTTCCTTTTTTTTTCCCTTTCATTTTTTGCATCGGAGTGCGATGGTACTGCCTTTTGCTGTCATGTCAGCTGTGAAGTCAAGCTGCTTTGGCGTTTTCTTTGTTGGTTGTTGCTTTTTTGGGGTGTGGAGAGAATTTGTCCGGTGATTATGATCCCTGGAAGCAAATTGATCAGCCACCATGACAAACACGTATATGCCAGTATCGTGCGTAATCGCTATGCTGGATCCGTGTTTTTGTTTGACGAAATGAAAACGAGAGCAACATATGTCAAAGCTGTTTTTCCATCGCAAATCTTTTCAGGCAAAACAATGTCGCTTTTTTTTATGTATATTTGTTGTAGTTGAGAGTAATTAAATGAAAAAAATGTAACATCATAAAAGCTGTGCAAACTTATTATACTGATTTCTTAAATGAAATATGAAGAAGTAAATTAATGACTTATATTCGCCTTTGTGGTAGATTTCACTTCCGACTGTAAGTTCGTGCAGCATTAAAGTTTTCTTTTAATACTTTCTTAAAGAAACATTGAAGAGTTTGCAACTGCAGTTATATGGATCAAATTCATGATAATTTTATTGCTTGGAATTTATATTATCATTTTCATACCTCATTTCTTGATTTCATATTTAAAATGTCTGGTTCATGCAAACAAGCAAAATATGATAAAAATAATAAAAATGCTGAAAGATGTGTTGTAAGACCAGTTAGTATTGAAATGTAATGATGTTGTTTCTACGCTATAGGTTCTCAAGGTTTTTCCATATCCAGTAACAGTTTCTCTAGTTCAATTTGCTGTTGGGACTGTGATTGTTTTTTTGATGTGGACTTTGAACATCTACAAGCGGCCTGCAATCAGTGGTTCCCAGGTACTTTCGATGCTTTTCATGAGGTTAGTAATAGTGATCATGAATCTAATACTGTCTCTACTACTGCCAGCTTGCTGCAATTCTTCCATTAGCAGTCGTTCATACTTTAGGAAATCTTTTCACCAATATGAGTCTTGGAAAAGTAGCTGTTTCATTCACCCACACAATTAAAGCAATGGAGCCATTTTTCTCAGTTGTCCTGTCTGCGATGTTCTTGGGAGAGGTATGTGATTTTTTTGCTCTTCAAATATTCTGTTTTGGTTAACTTTTTCTGTACTTTACATGGAGCTTCCAAAACTGGCATGAAAACAATGGTTTGTTGACAAGTTCACTTATCCACTTTTTCACAATTTGGTAAGATTGATTTTATACGACTTTACACCTAATACTCAATGCTTGTAACCTTCAAATTCTGCTTAGTTTACCTAGTTCGGAAATTTAAATATTTCCCAAATTCGCTTCTTGTAATGTGATTTTTTCACTTCTGTTCTTTGGCAGTTTCCCACAGTATGGGTAATTTTCTCTCTTTTACCAATCGTTGGTGGAGTTGGTCTGGCATCAATGACTGAGGCCTCCTTTAATTGGTATAGACCTACGACATGATGGTGCTAATTTCTGTGATTGCTTTGTATAGTAACGAATTTTTTATTTTAATTTCACTGATGGAATTTTCACCTTTATTGTATTTTAAGGGCTGGTTTTTGGAGTGCAATGGCCTCAAATTTGACAAATCAATCTCGTAATGTCCTCAGCAAAAAGTTTATGGTTAAGAAAGAGGTATAATATAAACTCCTCTTTTTCCCTGAGTCCAGGAGAATGCATTGTGTGAGTATGTCATGATCAATATAGCAGGTGGCCCAATTGAGTTTGATAAAGTCTTCATTGGTTTCGATAATTTGCGTGGACATTGAGTCAGCAAAATCATGTTCCTCAAATTCAATGAGGAAACTGGAGAAATTCTTGTTCTTACAGAATTTGTAGAAATTACGACTTATCTTTAATTTTTCTCAATGCAGGAGTCCTTGGACAACATTACTTTATTTTCGGTTATCACTATTATGTCATTTATCATGATGATACCAACTGCTATTTTCATGGAAGGCATCAAGTTTACTCCTTCCTATCTTCATGCTGCTGTAAGTAAATTTAATAGAAAATATACTCTTAGAAGTTTTATTTTGTTTGCTTCTGGCATTTCCTCTAAGAAGGTTTTCCTTCTGTTTATTCCTTTGCATATAGCTTGGACATTTGTGATTTTTAATTCTTTTCCTTCGTTTGATCTTTTGCCAGGGGTTGAATGTCAAACAAATTTGCATTAGGTCCCTTGTGGCTGCTCTATGCTTCCACGCATATCAGCAGGTAGGCACTGAACTTTTTTTTTCTATAATATTTATACAACTTAAGTTACCTGCCGCAGTTTTCAATGCAATAAGCCCTCACCAAATTTGATGGACAAAATCTCATGTTGTGATGTACTATTCAACATCTATTTTCAATTGTTTTAGCCAATGTACTGAAGGAAATCTAGGCAATAAATTTTTTTATTGAAGCAACTTTTAGCATTAAGCTAAACAATACACACCGAAATTTGATTTTTTGTATTTGCCTCCTGCGTGACTGCTGAATCCGTTGCTAATCCAATGATCTTTCCCTTATTGCCTATGGTGATACTAGTGAAGTCTGTATGGCTCACTCAGGTTTCCTTGATAGACTTACTACAGTAAAAGTGTAAAACTAGATCCAATTCATTTTTAGTTAATTTATTAGGTGATCTCAGACACAGTCAAAAATAATGTGAGCAGTTTCTAAATGTTCAGATGGGGTAAAGATATATACTGTTCTTTGGTTGAGCTTGGAGCTTCAAGAAAAAGTTTCAAAAAAATGTCTGAAAACAACTTTAGATGATGTTTAAATATGAATTTCTGAATGTAATATACTCTGATGAAGAAAGAGAGATGCAATGTAAAGATTATAAGGAGGTAAAAATAATAAAATTATTGGTGTAAAATCTTGAAAGAAATAAAAAGAGTAGTGTGTAATTAGTATGATGTGTCTTGTGAGTAGTTTATTTGAAATATGATATCAGTGAAGTAAAAAAATGAAAGAGAGAAAGAGAACGATGCATGGCCATATATCCAAACAACACCTGCTTGGCAAAAAGACTGTAAGATCTAGACCTAATCAACATCTGATTCTGCATTTGTTTCGCTTATGAATCTCGATAGTTCTGGTATCTCAATTTATAACGTCCTTCGGCCAGATTTCTAGACAACTATTCAGGAGATGCATGTGAACAATTTTTTTGCAGGTTTCTTATATGATACTGCAACGCGTGTCTCCTGTCACTCATTCTGTGGGGAACTGTGTCAAGCGTGTCGTGGTGATTGTGTCCTCTGTTATCTTCTTTCGAACAGCAGTTTCACCAGTCAATGCCTTTGGTACGACCAAATTCTTCTATTCTTTGTAACGAAAGGATTGGTACTGACTTATAATTACAACAGAAATGGTCGACTTTAACTCCATCCATCTTCTCTTGGTATGTAGGTACTGGAATAGCCCTTGCTGGAGTATTCCTATACTCGAGAGTGAAACGCATCAAACCAAAGCCGAAGGTGGCTTGAAGTTCTTGCTTTGTTTAAACTACTTGGTGGCAATTTTGTTATAGGTTCGAATCGCGACCAGTAATTTTTAGCCGGAAGTCATTGACATTTAATTTTACTGGATTTCTTAAGCCCCTATCCTTTGGTCTTTCCTTTCATGTATTGGCTTGATTCTTTACCGGGTAACTTAGTTCTTTAAATGATTTGGGTAGTGCTGCATCTTTTGGTTTAGGTATTACTTTTTTGTCCTTAATATTAGTTCTCTTTATCTAAATTGAAATGTATTCTGGGAAAAGAAAATATTATTGTTATGTGTGTGATGATGTTCTTTCAAAATGAAAACCTTTTGAAAATTGTCGTGGGAGATTATTTGAGAACGGATGCATGTTTTTATATTATATTATTATAATGACGTGTACAATTACAGTAGATTTTATGTCATGAAAGAATTTGGTACGTAGGTGATATTTTATTATTTAATGGTGTTTGAGATATACAGAAATTTCGTGAATATTTTTACAGTAGATTTTTTTTCATGAAATAATTGCGTACTTAAGTTACATTTGATTCTTTTAATGGTGTATGAGATACATGGAAATGTCGAGAAAATATATTATAGTATTACGGGGAAAAGTATTTTGGGAAAGTGAAATTATATACCCTCGTATTCTTGTTATAAAATGTGAAAGTATTTTTTGTAGTATGGGCCTATGGGGTGGGTGACTATTCAACCATCCTAGACTTGAAAAACAATTGACCAACAAATTAAACCCAATAAAAGGAACCAAGGATCATATTCTTCCCCGATTTGAGCTTGACTCACATCCAGAATGAATTCAATAAAATATCAAAGAAATTATTATCCCGATTAGAATGGTTTGTGGGTTCCGAATTCGAAGAAATTATTACCTCGGTTGGAAAGGTTTGTGGGTTCCAAATTCCAGGGACTTGAAAATTTATCATTGGGACAGAAGCAAGTATAAGAAGTTTTAATGGATATAAGTGGGCCGAGCTAACTTTTGAGGATTCTCGTGAATAGCTCACATGCAACTCTGTTAAAACCCAGCTCTTCACTCCAATCGGCTTTGATTTTAAAAGTTTCCATTCGAATCGCACACAAGCTACTTGATTAGTGATATTTTAATAATTTGTGAAATTAAGGATAGTTTTATATTTACTTTAGGCTTCTTTTTCAACATTACAAGTTTTCCGAGCTACAGCTCAAGTAGCTCCATCCGCTTTGAAGTCGAGCTAGCTAATTAATACTCAAATGCATTTCCAGTTCGAGTAGACTAATTTTATGTCGATCGAGCTTGAGTAGTATACGACACGAGCTTGACTCGAGTTCGAGTTTGTTTCGGATATACCCCTAACAAATACCAAGTATTTTGACAAAAGAGAACTTGGTAACCTCGAGTTGAAATTACAAAAGGCTATGATATGAAACACTGGAACATGGAAAAATTAGATCGGAACGTTGTTAGGAAATATCTAAATAACATAATCGGTTGACCTTGAAACTCCACATCACAGCCAGTTCGCTTTGAAACTTGATATCTCATGATTACGGTCACTAGCCAAATTAAGGAACCCTTGGTTTGTTATGCCATATTTCTCTAGCCTCCAAAAGGTCTGGGCAATATCGTTGTGCCAACACGTCAACTTGCTCCGAAAATGGCTTGGTACCATACTTACCAATGTGGAGAACCATCTGGTTCCAACGCTTCCGACACAAATCACCAGATCTGTGATCAAGAAGAGTATCCCAGTCCACATCTTCCATGCAGCCTGCATCCATGCGATAAAGCTTTTGCAGCATGCGATAGTCGTCAGTGTCTGCCCACAAGCCTTCCGCTACCATAGGTGATGTCAACTGTCTATACCACTTCATGCAGCAGTTTGGTTGAGCTCGGGTGGTTAATTTATCACTAATTGCCGTCCAACAGATATTATCCCGCAACATCCCATGCTTCGATCTTTTCTCTTCAGAGAGTTTCTGCTGCAGATCAAAGTTTACCAAATCAAAAAGGGTCTGACACTCTTTCTGCGACCATTGTCCTTTATTCATGTTGCGCAATTTTATTCTACGCCAAGCATACTTTACATGCCAACTATGTTTGCCAAGTTCCTCAGCCAATGCCTTCCAATCGTTACCATGAAGCTCCTGGTACTGCAGAACCATATCATACTCTTCTTGAGTCCATTTCCGGCTCGCGGACCTTCGGAATATAATTTGCGCACGATAATAGACAGCTTTATATGGCCTATAGGGAATGGCAGCACCTATCTCTTTCCAGCAACCTCTCAACTTAGAGTGACTTTTACAATTCAAAACCATGTCCAAACCATCTTCACCCAAATTGTGATCCCGTATGAAGCGATAAACAGCCTCTTTGACAATCTCGTTTTCCTCCGGAGTGAACCGTTTACCTTGCACTAGATTCTCTTCATCATATATCTCCTTGGTTTTGGAATCATCAGAAAGAGGGAAAACCTCAACATGACCAGAAAAACTCACCTTCTTCCTACTTTTGGAAGGTGTAGGATCCTCTGCAGCCTTCTTTTTCTTTCTCTTAACATTTTTAGAAAAATCACCGGTGAGGCCCTCGGTGGTTGATCCATACATTTTTTCACTCTTGCTGTCACTTTCCATTGTCATATTTTCCCCCGAACCATCATTTTTGGACCCCACAGCTTCAGCACGATTACCTTGTGACTCTATGCAATAATCATCCTTGGTATTTGTTCTTCCTCTCTTCCTTTTCTTCCCCTTAACCTTCTCAGTAACACTACCTTCAATATCATTCAAATGTCCTTCCCTGTTCTTGCTCTTCATTGAATTCCGGCAACGGATTATTGAAATCTGAGAACTTCAAACAGAATGCACTGAAAAACAACAGATCAAAAATTTAATAACTCACAACAGAGACATACATACATCTTAAGGCATGCAAATCAACAAGAGAGAGATGTAAAACAATCCAAGAGGTTATCACCCATCCAGATGGAAATCAAATACCTATAATCTAGGATCGAGCTCGGAACAGTCGATGCGATGATGGCAGAGACTAAGGGCAAAGAAGATGGAAGATTCAAAACCCAAAAGGAGGGACGAATCAACAGTGTGCCTCTGACCCAACAGTACAGCACCTTCTCGCAGGCAACCACAATCCACCCTAAAAGGGTCTCAAAATAGGCTGAACGAACCTCGAAAGGGACTCAGATTGTTTGATTTTAGGCGTGAAATCTTCTGGGCAAGCTGGATGTGATTGAAAGAGAAGGAGGAAAAGGAAGACTTACGCACAACAGAGACATACATACATCTTAAGGCATGCAAATCAACAAGAGAGAGATGTAAAACAATCCAAGAGGTTATCACCCATCCAGATGGAAATCAAATACCTATAATCTAGGATCGAGCTCGGAACAGTCGATGCGATGATGGCAGAGACTAAGGGCAAAGAAGATGGAAGATTCAAAACCCAAAAGGAGGGAGGCAGGTGAGAGATGAGAGGATTTTAGGTTTAGCGAGAATCAATTAGTCTATCCATCTATTTATAAATGTGTGTTGATAGTGTAATACATTACAAAATAAAAAAAAAACAGAAAATAAAAATATAAATCAATTATCAAATAATTAAAGTTGCTTGATTTCATGATCCAAAATTTTCATCTTTCACAACTAATCTCATTTTCTTTTGCTTTATGAGTATTAGGTAATATAATATTTATTACTTTATCCTTAAATACTACTTCAAAATTTAAAATTTTCAAACAGAATCAATGCTTCTCCTTTTTGCTTATTTTTCCCATTGCTTATCCTCAAGTCTTTGCCGGTCACCTCAAACTCTACAAAGAATTACTCCATCCAAATTCAAAGGTTATGCTCTAAATTCAGCTCACCTTGAACATAATGTTTCTTTAATTCAGAGAACTTGCACCTCAAGGACTCTGATCAAACAGGTATCTAGAATATGCCACATAGTACGACAGAGTACAAATAATTACATAGCAATATGACAATGAACATTTTTAGTTGTGCTGTGTGCACTTTTAATTTGGGGTTTGATAATCACCCATTTATTTCTAAATATTAGATAGTTGATTATTATCTTGCTATTCGATATTTGAAGTATCAAACTAGTCAAGCTATAGGTATTTCATAACCAGTAGCCTAAATTTCTCCAAGGCGTAAGTGTGGAAAGACATTGCAACACACAATGCCTACATCCAATTTAACCATAGTCAGTGAACTACATATCAAACTTCCCTCGTTTATTCAAAGATACAGCCTATACTCCAGCAAATTCGTCGAAAATGGAACAAAATCTCCAAGTAAATCAAGCGATTATGAATTCATTTCTGCAAATAAACGTAAGAAAGAAAAAAAAACGAGAATCAAAATACTAAAAAGATTTACCTCTCATCAGTTGGTTCGAAAGGAAAGGTTAGGGCAAAAGAGAGAAATCGGGACGATGAAGATGAAGTTGGTTTTCATCAACCGGGCTCGTCTGTCGTCTATAATTAAAATCCAGGGCCCAGCGCAATGATAATTACTCTTTATAAATAAATGGAAATTTTTATTTTTTTTTAAAACAAAGTAATAGTGAATTTCCATTTTAATTCGATATTTCTGTTAAATCAAGATTTTGTCACCCTTGCTTAATAATTCGATCTAATCCATCTTTATGAAATCGAATGGATTTGTTCGATTTTTTTAAAATTTAAACAGATTTTCTAAATTAATTTGATTAGTTTAATTTAACGAGATATTTATTCGTTCGACCGATATTGTTTTTTACATGACTATCTGATGAACGGATCTAATATTACTAATTTACTATTTTTTCATATCAATAAGATTATTTTTATTTATATCCAATTATTCAAGTCATTATATAAATTACATTATTATTGTTCATATTTTTTTGTTCATATTTTAAATCAAAAATATTTACTAATTTATTAATACCAACTTAATATTTTATTAACCACAAAATTCTGTTTACAATTCATTTTATTTGCATCTCATCATATGATCCCTAATTTATATATCATCCGTTGTAATTGGCATATCCCAATATGATAGCTTATCATATTTTTTTAAATTTTAAATAATTTTTATCTCGTAAGAAATATATCAATGTATTTATTTTCATTTTAAATATTAATATAATTTCTATTTTTTAAATATATCTAAAAAAATAGTTGTATAATTGAACCTTGGGTCGGTTTAGAGGTGATTCATATTTATTAAGTATAAAAAAGTTTTAAGGTATAGTCTACCACCTTATACAAATTTAATCAATCAACAAAATATTTACTATTTATTAATACCATTTTACCTTCAACTTAATATTTTATTAACCACAAAATTCTTTTTACATTCATTTTATTTACATGTCATCAAATGACCCCTAATATATATATCATCTGTATTTTCTAAATTTTAAAAATTATGGTAACTCGTAAGATATATATTAATATATTATTTTCATTTGCAAATATTAATATTATATTTTTAATATATCTAAAAAAATAGTAGTATAATTTAATTTGGGTCGGTTTAGAGGTGATTCTATCATATGTAGGTACCGCGATAAGCTTGAGACAGAGTCAAATTTCCCAAATTGGCAAAACTTTGGTCTCTGAATTGAAAAATTCATCTCAATCAATTTTCGGAACAATCCAGAAATGTTGAGGCACGTAGCTCATAGGATTCTCGTCCAGGGCATACGACCACCGGCGAATTCCCCGGCGGCGGTGGCGTTTCGCATGTACCACGAGAGAGTGGTTGATCATTACAACAACCCGAGGAACGTTGGATCTTTCGATAAGAGCGATCCGAATGTCGGAACGGGGCTCGTGGGAGCTCCCGCTTGTGGCGATGTCATGAAATTGCAGATTAGGGTCGATGAGGAGAGTGGGAAAATCGTTGATGCTTGTTTCAAGACATTTGGGTGTGGCTCTGCGATCGCCTCTTCTTCCGTTGGTATGTTAGTGGATGAAAATAAAAATCACATCTTGTCTTTCTGAGCTAGTACTGTGTTTTGATTTTCTTATGGATGCTTACATATGAACGATAACGTTTGTGTGAAAAGGAATATCTGAATAGTTCAGCTCACCTCATGGAGTACAGAGCTGCGAGATATAGCTAGCTAGCACTTCAAATCACTGTGTGTGTGTTGGTGTTAGGTTCATCTTGGTGTTTCTGCTTATTGACTCTGGCTTTGGTACTGGTTTTGGTTAAACAATTTGTAATTCTTCTTTCAGCAACCGAATGGGTGAAAGGGAGACAGATGGAGGAAGTCCTGTCAATCAAGAACACGTGAGTCAGATCCTTTCCTTTTTTGTTCTATTGACTGCGTCTGTAAGTGGTTTATTTTTCTGTTTATTCGGTGAACTCATCCATCAGGTTCATTGACATTTAGTACTTGATTTCTTTCTGCTTTGTAATTGATTTGCCAGACATATGCTGCCTTTGCAATACGTGGCGTAAAGGTGGATTTATCTCTCCTCCTTAGTATTATCTGATCACATATGTGCCACTTCCCTCGTTGCTCCTACTAGACTCAGATAGTTTTACTATATTTTTCTTACATGTTTTGCGCTACCTGTAGAATATGTAAGGCTTTTCATGTATTTCTTCAAGACTAATATATTAAACATTTTCCTTGGGGTGATTATGACGAAAAATAAGTAGAAGAACCATGGTCCTTTGTTATATTCCCATATTAGGGTGATACATAGATGAAGTTGGGTAAGAATATTGGTAGATATGTGAAGTATTTTTTCCCTTTTGTGTTGCTTATATGATTTTTTGTTGTTTTGTGCGCATCTTCTACATTCGGAAGTTCTCACATCCAATTTTCATGACTTTAGATTATTTGTCTGGGTAGATCCATGATGGAAAAGGATATTTTCCTGTTGGAGTCTGTATTCTACTCGTCGTGGAATATTGTCTACCCTCTATTGAGGGTTCTCTGGATTGTCCATAGATGGAAGTTCTAGTTCTTGTGTTTGAGCGCTTGAGTGATAGTTTGGAAACGGAAAAATCTTTATGCTTATGTTATAATCTGCCTGGAATGTAAAAGCTAGAAAAAGCAAGCGTGTAAGTTCCATTTAATTTGGTCATAATGGCCGAGATAGATTATTTTCTGGTAGTAGAGTTACTGTGTTTTACCTTGTAGAGTCCTGATCCTCTACAATCAAGATATCTTATTCTTTCTTTTGAATAATGTGAAGGTGTATTTCAACTAGTAAAGCAACTGGTTCAGTAGTTGTTGGATATTATTTTGGATATGCAGACATATTAGCCTTCTAAAAATTGGAACTAAGAATGTCAGAAATTTCCTGCAGTGAGAAACAATTTTGACTGAGCCAAACAAATTTTGTCATGTTCATATATTTGGTTATATTCCTCATGTTTTGCTATTGGCCTTGTTAGTCCATAATAAAAATACTTATTAAGCATGTCTTTGTGGACTTGGATGACAGTGATGATGATGCGTGATTTTGGCTACAAAAACATTATCTTACCTCTCAATTTCGTACTTTCTTTTCGTTCTCCCTTGTATAATGTAGATTTAATGTGTTTTTCCTTGATCATTCTCCGAATACAGAGAAATTGCAAAACATCTTTCTCTTCCACCTGTGAAACTCCACTGTAGCATGCTTGCTGAGGATGCAATCAAGGCTGCTGTCAAAGACTATGAGGCCAAGCGTGCCAAGTCAAATGGAGGTCAGGTGGTTGCTCCTCCGGAGAAAGCTGCTGATATTTGAGGAGCTGACACGTTAATCAATAAACCATGTATTGTATTTAAGGACAGGTAGGTTTTTGGAAATGTCTGTTCCTGTCCATGGAACTCTTCTTGATAATATGTCCCATCAACATCTTTAGATTGTTGCATTTTCATATGAGCGCTCTCTTGTTTTTATTGGAGTGACACAGATAAAACCATGAACATGGTCCACAAAAATCTGGCACGTGAAAGAAATGTTCCTTCTTGGTAGATTTTCTTTCTTGGCCTTTGGAAAACGTTCTGTGTAGATTTTGGTTGCTAGCTATGTTATATATTTTTAGTTTGTGTTTTCATATTTACAGGATCTTCCTTGTTGTTCTTTTCAGTTTTGTTAATTATTGCAAGCGTGTTTTTGTTATTTTGAAATTATCATAGCATTATTTTTATATACCACATCAATTGGTTCCGCCACCTTAATTTATTTATCACATTCAGTCTTATATATTTTAATTGATCATTTCAATTATACCTTTAAATGGTTCATTTTTTAAAATTCTGTATAATGTTTATAGTTAATTAATTAATGGAAATTATCGATCTTTGTAGTTTCACTTAATTATACTTAATTGTACTCCGTGTAAACTGTAATGCAGTACATTCTTACCTGTATTTTATTTATTTATTAGAAAGGCAAACCATGAACCTTTTGGGCCACTACGACCTCGACCCAGCCGACGGACTTGACTCAAAATAATTGAAATACTAAAAACATATGATAAATTTATTTTAAATACCAATCTCATAACTTAGTTTTGCTTTCTTTACCTTCAAAAAAATATTATCTACACTTATCCTGCAGAAAATATATCTGCAGTCCACATATTTCACATTTATTTCACACATAAAATTCGGTAAAAGATATTTAAAATATAATATTATTATATGATATTAGTAGAAATAGTTTTAGATTTATACAAAAAATAAGATTTTAAATATAAAATTAGAACAATATTTTACAATTACATTTGTTACATATATTTGTATACTCTAATATTATTTTTCAATATCGAATCTGAAATAATTAGTACTAAAATATCTTGTATCGATATCACTAAATTAAAAAAAAATTATCATTAATAACAAGATAAGATACATGTTTAAATCTCAAAATCATATATTAGTATCGGACAGTGGGTACTCAAATATTATATATTATGTGATATATTTTCACAATTTGAACCAAATTTTTAATTGGATAAAAAATTTGATTCCAGAAAGTCTATAAACATATTTTTTCCTTGGTCAGGAGTGTAAATACATAATCTTTCTGATAAGGGCTGTAAGCAAATTTATGATTAAATATAGGAACGTAGCAAATTTACCCAAAAAATATACTTTGCCGCTTGAGTTTTCACATCGAATTCGGATAAAAGAGAATAGTGGCATACATGGGAACTATTTTTCGATATTCTATATATGTATACTGAAGTATTTTCCTGATAAATTTAAGATCTTTTATTTTAAAAAATAGATATATCGAGTACTTTCCTCACGTACTAGTACCATTCATCCTTCACACAAATGAATAAAAGTTTCATCCAAATGGATGTGATGTCAAGATTTCAACACAAGGATCTGCAAAGAAAATGTTGGTGGCTCAAATGGCACTGCTTCAAACTGGCTAACTCCGTGTTGCGACATATGAAGCACCGTTCTGTTTGAAAGTAAAACAAAATTGAAATTTCTAGTAAAATCAGAGCTCTAGGCATTGCGATCATGTGTTCCCATATACAAAATCACATATAGCTCACTTGATAATGCAAATGGCACAGGAAAACAATGTTATTACAATAAGACGTGGAACAGAAGCAGTCAGTTGCTATCATCTGCAGCTTGACTATTTACAAACAGGCCGCCGTCCCTTCGCTTTACAGCACCCTTAGCTTCCACCGGGGAACCTCTAAAGTTCAGATCAGATGTTGCCCTGTACAGGGGCTCGACGGAAGCATGCCTAGAATCTGTATCCGAGCCAGACCGGTAAGGACCAGTGTTTCCACCAGGGTACCGTGATGGAGAACCGTACCTTCTAGAAGGACCCCTTAAACCACCTCCTCTCACATCCATGATTTCAGAATTTCTGGAGGATTCCGGAAAAGACCTGTCGCCTGTAACAGATCCCAGTGGAGCTCCATCTGCGACGGGTGTGGAACTAAAAGGGTCGTCGGGTCCCCAGGACGTGAGCGCCTCTTTTTTATTGGCAAAAAACTGCCAAGCCCCGAACAGGAAGAGAATGAAAACCAGAACAGGGCTTGACCACAAGATGCTATTGAACTCGTTTTTGAACAACGGAAGATTGGAACGATACATTGCCAAGTATCCATTCCCTAGACTAAGTATAACAAGCTTCTCATAGTCACTGGTGACTAGTGGTATATCAACATTTATATTGACAACTTGCTGGTGTAAAAAGGATGTTATAATCTCATCAAATCCAGAGGAGAACAGCAATCTCAGCCCACCAGCCCGAACATAATGCTGAGATGATACATTGTACACGAAAATCTTCTTTCTATTTGCAATCAGCAAATAACCTTTGATTGCCTGTAGGGCCACAGGTTCGTCAAGATCTAGTTTTCTTTTTGATCTAACTCGACACTTAAAATTCACCGCATCACCCAACAACAATGTGTGGATCAATTCTCCTTCTGAGGTGAACCCATATGCCTTAGACCTGTCTGTGGCATCAAATACGTAACTCTTCACAACAGAATTGTTCATCCCTTCACACTCAGACTCCTTTATTTTCATCGTCCTCAAATCCAACGACCCTGCCCCAGACTCAGTAAGAAAGAGCAGCCTTTGCTTCAAGAATACAATTGGTCGTCTACTTGGCGTAGCTGTCCCAACAACCACCCCATTCTCTCTAAACACTGTAATTCTCCCACCATTATCAGTCGTCAAAATGTACCTTTTCCTCCCAAAATTATGCACTTCCAACAAATTAATCCGGAAGCCCCCTCTGTCTGGTACCACAAATCTTTCTACTCTCTCAACCTGAAGAAAACTCAAATCCTCACTATTTAAAACCTCCCAAGCACGATGCATCACAATGACCCCATTCTCATGCCCTGTGACAATCATGCTTTCATTCTTATTAACAGACAAATAAGATATGATGGCAGAAACAGGAGATGCTTCCTCCGGCTCCGAGTGCGTATCAAACTGCACTGACACGTCTCCACTCCGCAAGAACACATAAACCTTACCCTTATCATCCCCTACCGCAAAATACTTACTCACACCCTCAAAATCCCTATAAGGCAACACATTAACACAAGTTGGGGTAGAACCCAACTTTACAGCAGAAACAAACTGAAACTTTTCGGACCAAAATGTATTGTACTTCGTCACTGACCCAATTTGAGCCAGAGACCCTTCACTGGCTACTTCCTCGGGTAAAGCATCTTCTTCACTCTGCAATTCCTCGTCTTCTCCAACTTTTTCAACAACGCTTGTATCATACTGAGGTAATGATGACAAAGGTGAAACCTTTAATCCTTCTGACGTATCTAGCAATCGAGATTCTAATCTAGACACAAGTTCCGTGAGGTTTTTCACTAATCCCTCAAGCTTTTCCAATTGAAGAAGTTGTTCTCTCAGCACAACATTACTGTCGCTTCCATGATCAAGAACATCTTTCCTAAATGTATTCAAATCCTCACTTTCCCTTTCAACCACGGTGCATGAATCTGAGGATGGTTCTAACTCCAAGGCAAAAACTGTCCAAGCAAACGGAGGAAAACCAAACGAAACCAAAAGAACCACAAAAATATTCAGGAAAGTCACCGACTTTTCTTTCCTGCGAGAGCTGGCCATTCAATCGATTTCTCTGCAATCGGCACCGGCTGCGGTAAACTGTGACTCGAACACAAAGTCACTGGAGCGTCAATATTGAGATCAAGCGAAGATAGAATTTCGGAGTTCACATTGTGATTTGTGGAGAGTTGATGCTGAATTTTGGGTTTCTTGAGGGCCTAATTGGGTTTCCATACTTGAATCCGGAAGCAATGGCAGCTGGGAATTCGATGAAATAAAATATGGTTCTATTCCAGTCAACTGTAATCTAAACCGACCTTGGTAGGACTGAATCTGATCTAGCACAAGCCCTGACTGCCCCGCCACCGCCTACTGCCATTTACAACACTGCATGTGCCTGTTCAACACGTAAATTTACAATTCATAAAGCACCCAGGTAAGATATGCAGCAAGATATCCCAAAAAAAAGCACAGAGTAAAAGCATTTCGATTGCATCAATATATAAAACCTCATAGAAGAAAACATATATAAAAGATCAAAAATATCAGTAAACTATCTACTCATCAATCGGATATTTCATATGATTTGAGATGTTTGCAGAAGCTACCGACAGGGTTTGCTGCAGCCTCTAAGAAACTTTCTGAAATGCTGCAGCAAAAGCATATAGGTGCTTCAATTTTCGCAAAAAGTTTTAATCGAGCAGTAAACAGCCGAGATTGAAGCATAAACTTTTACAGCTCCTCGATCACTCTAATATACAATCTGAGCTCAAGTAAATTCGTATAATAGTGAATAAAGTCTCTAAGTAAATCGAGCAATTTATGAGTTCAATTTGCAGATAAAACAAGATAATAAAAGCGAGAATAAAAAAAAAAAAAAAAGATTTACCTCACCCACGTATCGGTTGCATCAGCTGGGGTTAGGGCAAAAGCGAGAGAAATCCGCGAGTTCTGATAGAAAAAAGACAGAAACTAACGAAACCCATGAAACCGTGTCGGAACGGGGATTTAATGCTAAGCTTGGGCTTTTGTTCGAAGCCCATCACGTAGAAACGAGAACTGGAAGTTGTCCCAATATTAAATACTTTTATCTATCAATTATATTAATAGTAAGACTTTGGTGTAAATCTTTTATTATTTTTAAAATTGTCCCTTTCATTATTTATGTTTATTGCACACAATTTGGCTTTAATTTATTAAACAAACAATTTTGTTTTTAATTTATTAATTACAAATATATTTTATTTTACAGAGCTTATAAAAACTCATCTTACACATAACATATATACATGGTAGCTAGTATATTATAAAAGTTACATCAGATTAATTGGTTTTTAATAATATGAATCTGAGTTTATTAAAAAAATATGGACAAATATGTTCTGAAGAAAAACAAACTACAAATTTAACAAAACCAAAATTTCCGATTTAATTTGGTTTCGTTGGTTAAACCGGATTTTTATTCACCTAATCCTTTTTCTATATAATAACAAAACTAAAAATATTTGACTTTTTTTTTTTCAAAAAAATTAAAAGAATTTGACCCTTAGATTAATTAAAAATATTGCACAGGTGGTTATCTCAATAATTTACCTAATTAATGAAGTTAAAATTTAGATTGTCGCAATCGCAATTTTATATCACGTGTGCTATTTCATTTTTCTCAACTTTCCGCAAAATTTAATTCAACAGTGAAACAATCACTTGAACACAGAGAAAGTAATACCATATTAAAATTTTAAATATAAATATAGTGAAACTTCACATGAACACTTAATTCCCTCTAATTAAAGACCAAATGGTCTAAGTTTAATCTATATTAGGCAGTACTAAATTAAACATAGTATATTCGGCATATGCATGTTTAAGATAAATGACAAAAAATAATACTGCAAAGACCGTCTAGACACATCAAACATGTGGACTAGGATTGGTGTTTCGAGGATTTTTCCTTTGACTTGCGGGCTTCTTTTTTCTTGCAACGCCTAACTATGTAGCCTACCCAGATCAAATATTCTGCGGGAAGACACAGACAGCAATGTCACATTGCAGAAGTACCATGTCAAAACACATGTCAAATTAGATAATGCAATAATTCTCAGCCTCCGGACAAGTAAATCCTCAAAATAAGAATTGAGGACGATATGGTTTGTGCCAATACTTGCTACCTTTCCAGCGAGTCTGAGACAATTATGATCAAAAAATGAAAAGTAAAACGAGAATCGAGACATTTATATTATAAATGAATACAATATCATATGCTTATGACAAAACTGGATATCTCATGATTACGGTCACTAGCCAAATTAAGGAACCCTTGGTTTGTTATCCCATATTTCTCTAGCCTCCAAAAGGTCTGGGCAATATCGTTGTGCCAACACGTCAACTTGTTCCGAAAATGGCTTGGTACCATACTTACCAATGTGGGGAACCATCTGGTTCCAACGCTTCCGACACAAATCACCAGATCTGTGATCAAGAAGAGTATCCCAGTCCACATCTTCCATGCAGCCTGCATCCATGCGATAAAGCTTTTGCAGCATGCGATAGTCGTCACTGTCTGCCCACAAGCCTTCCGCTACCATAGGTGATGTCAACTGTTTATACCACTTTAAGCAGCAGTTTGCATGAGCTCGAGTAATGTGGGGAACCATCTGGTTCCAACGCTTCCGACACAAATCACCAGATCTGTGATCAAGAAGAGTATCCCAGTCCACATCTTCCATGCAGCCTGCATCCATGCGATAAAGCTTTTGCAGCATGCGATAGTCGTCACTGTCTGCCCACAAGCCTTCCGCTACCATAGGTGATGTCAACTGTTTATACCACTTTAAGCAGCAGTTTGCATGAGCTCGAGTGGTTGCCGTCCAACAGATATTATCCCGCAACATCCCATGCTTCGATCTTTTCTCTTCAGAGAGTTTCTGCTGCAGATCAATGTTTACCAAATCAAAAAGGGTCTGATACTCTTTCTGCGACCATTGTCCTTTATTCATGTTGCGCAATTTTATTCTACGCCAAGTCTGACTTACATGCCATCTATGTTTGCCAAGTTCCTCAGCCAATGCCTTCCACTCGTTACCATGAAGCTCCTGGTACTTCAGAACCATATCATACTCTTCTTGAGTCCATTTCCGGCTCGCAGACCTTCGGAATATAACTTGCGCACGACAATAGACAGCTCTATTTGGCCTATAGGGAATGGCAGCACCTATCTCTTTCCAACAACCTCTCAACTTAGAGTGACTTTTACAATTCAAAACCATGTCCAAACCATCTTCACCCAAATTGTGATCCCGTATGAAGCGATAAACAGTCTCTTTGACAATGTTGTTTTCCTCCGGAGTGAATCGTTTACCTTGCACTAGATTCTCTTCATCATATATCTCCTTGGTTTTGGAATCATCAGAAAGAGGGACAACCGCAACTTGACCAGAAAAACTCACCTTCTTCCTACTTTTGGAAGGTGTAGGATCCTCTGCAGCCTTCTTTTTCTTTCTTTTAACCTTTTTAGAAAAATCTTTGGTAAGGCCCTCGGTGGTTGATCCATACATTTTTTTGCTCTTGCAGTCACTTTCTATTGTCATATTTTCACCCAAACCATCATTTTTGGACCCCACAGCTTCAGCACGATTACCTTGTGACTCTATGCAATAATCATCCTTGCTATTTGTTGTTCCTCTCTTCCTTTTCTTCCCCTTAACCTTCTCAGTAACACTACCTTCAATATCATTCAAATGTCCTTCCCTGTTCTTGCTCTTCATTGAATTCCGGCAACAGGTGACTGAAATCTGAGAACTTCAAACAGAATGCACTGAAAAACAACAGATCAAAAATTTAATAACTTACAACAGAGACATACATACATCTTAAGACGTGCAAATCAACAAGAGAGAGATGTAAAACAATCCAAGAGGTTATCACCCATCCAGATGGAAATCAAATACCTATAAACTAGGATCGAGGTCGGAACAGATGAATTACATGTCGAACTTCCCTCAATTATTCAAAGATACAGCCTATACTCCAGCAAATTCATCGAAAAGGAAACAAAATCTCCAAGTAAATCAAGCAATTTATGAATTCATTTATACAAATAAACGTGAGAAAAAAAACTACGAGAATCAAAATACTAAAAAGATTTACCTCTTATCCGTTGGTTCGAAAGGAAGGGTCAGGGCCAATGTTTTTAAAACCGGACCGGTAAACGAACCAGAAAAGCCTTAGAAAACGGTTCAACCGGATGGTCGGACCGGATTTGTTAAATAAATAATATTATATAGTTTTATATGGTAAATAAATAATATTATAATAGTTTTATATGGTCCATTCATGATTCAATCTATATGTTCATGATTGTGAAACATTCATGATTCATCGTAATTATCGAATTCAATTGTTTAGCAGTAAGATGCAAGAAAAATGTGATCAATTCCCAAAATTAACATAAAAAAAAGGCAAACAACATTAAAGTGTTGCAGGATGGGCAGCTGAACTTCTATCCAAGGTTTCCATGTTTAGCAGATAACACTCAGACTCGAGGAAGTTGAGGTTTTTGGCATATATTATGGGCAACCGTATCCTGTTCTAATATTAAAATAAAAATTGAAGTGTTATTGTTTAATCATCGTATCAAACAATGTTCACCTCAAACTGCAAAATCTAACAGATGAAGGAAATCAATTTTTAACCTAAGCATACTGTGTAGCGTGTACTTTCTATGTATTACACAGGGACACTTGACAATACGTGAAAGGAGGACGTTTGCAGCACTTTAAGTTTCAGGACATGTGGTATTTCTTCAAAACAATTTTCTATTCCACCTAAAAGAAATATACAACAGATCAAAAACCAGGATCAATGCAATTCAAGAAGACCTCAGGCAGCTTTGGAGGGATAATGAGAGCTTTTAATCTAGGCTGGACAGATTTATCCAAATAAACTACGAACATCAAGTACTAATCAGTTACTTGTACAAGCAATATTCACAGAAAAACTGAATCTTCGAATCAACAGTGTGCCTCTGACCCAACAGTACAGCACCTTCTCGCAGGCAACCACAATCCACCCAAAAAGGGTCTCAAAATAGGCTGAACGAACCTCGAAAGGGACTCAGATTGTTTGATTTTAGGCGTGAAATCTTCTGGGCAAGCTGGATGTGATTGAAAGAGAAGGAGGAAAAGGAAGACTTACGCACAACAGAGACATACATACATCTTAAGACGTGCAAATCAACAAGAGAGAGATGTAAAACAATCCAAGAGGTTATCACCCATCCAGATGGAAATCAAATACCTATAAACTAGGATCTAGGTTGGAACAGTCGATGCGGTGATGGCAGAGACTAAGGGCAAAGAAGATGGAAGATTCAAAACCCAAAAGGAGGGAGGCAGGTGAGAGATGAGAGGATTTTACGTTTAGCGAGAATCAATTAATCTATCCATCTATTTATAAATGTGTGTTGATAGTGTAATACATTACAAAATAAAAAAAAAACAGAAAATAAAAATATAAATCAATTATCAAATAATTAAAGTTGCTTGATTTCATGATCCAAAATTTTCATCTCCTTTCATAATTAGTCTTCTTTTGCTTTATGAGTATTAGGTAATATAATATTTATTACTTTATCCTTAAATACTACTTCAAAATTTAAAATTTTCAAACAGAATCAATGCTTCTCCTTTTTGCTTATTTTTCCCATTGCTTATCCTCAAGTCTTTGCCGGTCACCTCAAACTCTACAAAGAATTACTCCATCCAAATTCAAAGGTTATGCTCTAAATTCAGCTCACCTTGAACATAATGTTTCTTTAATTCAGAGAACTTGCACCTCAAGGACTCTGATCAAACAGGTATCTAGAATATGCCACATAGTACGACAGAGTACAAATAATTACATAGCAATATGACAATGAACATTTTTAGTTGTGCTGTGTGCACTTTTAATTTGGGGTTTGATAATAACCCATTTATTTCTAAATATTAGATAGCTTATTATTATCTTGCTATTAGATATTTGAAGTATCAAAGTAGTCAAGCTAGAGGTATTTCATAACCAGTAGCCTAAATTTCTCCAAGGCGTAAGTGTGGAAAGACATTGCAACACACAATGACTACATCCAATTTAACCATAGTCAGTGAACTACATATCAAACTTCCCTCTTTTATTCAAAGATACAGCCTATACTCCAGCAAATTCGTCGAAAATGGAACAAAATCTCCAAGTAAATCAAGCGATTATGAATTCATTTCTGCAAATAAACGTGAGAAAGAAAAAAAACGAGAATCAAAATACTAAAAAGATTTACCTCTCATCAGTTGGTTCGAAAGGAAAGGTTAGGGCAAAAGAGAGAAATCGGGACGATGAAGATGAAGTTGGTTTTCATCAACCGGGCTCGTCTGTCGTCTATAATTAAAATCCAGGGCCCAGCGCAATGATAATTACTCTTTATAAATAAATGGAAATTTTTATTTTTTTTTAAAACAAAGTAATAGTGAATTTCCATTTTAATTCGATATTTCTGTTAAATCAAGATTTTGTCACCCTTGCTTAATAATTCGATCTAATCCATCTTTATGAAATCGAATGGATTTGTTCGATTTTTTTAAAATTTAAACAGATTTTCTAAATTAATTTGATTAGTTTAATTTAACGAGATATTTATTCGTTCGACCGATATTGTTTTTTACATGACTATCTGATGAACGGATCTAATATTACTAATTTACTATTTTTTCATATCAATAAGATTATTTTTATTTATATCCAATTATTCAAGTCATTATATAAATTACATTATTATTGTTCATATTTTTTTGTTCATATTTTAAATCAAAAATATTTACTAATTTATTAATACCAACTTAATATTTTATTAACCACAAAATTCTGTTTACAATTCATTTTATTTGCATCTCATCATATGATCCCTAATTTATATATCATCCGTTGTAATTGGCATATCCCAATATGATAGCTTATCATATTTTTTTAAATTTTAAATAATTTTTATCTCGTAAGAAATATATCAATGTATTTATTTTCATTTTAAATATTAATATAATTTCTATTTTTTAAATATATCTAAAAAAATAGTTGTATAATTGAACCTTGGGTCGGTTTAGAGGTGATTCATATTTATTAAGTATAAAAAAGTTTTAAGGTATAGTCTACCACCTTATACAAATTTAATCAATCAACAAAATATTTACTATTTATTAATACCATTTTACCTTCAACTTAATATTTTATTAACCACAAAATTCTTTTTACATTCATTTTATTTACATGTCATCAAATGACCCCTAATATATATATCATCTGTATTTTCTAAATTTTAAAAATTATGGTAACTCGTAAGATATATATTAATATATTATTTTCATTTGCAAATATTAATATTATATTTTTAATATATCTAAAAAAATAGTAGTATAATTTAATTTGGGTCGGTTTAGAGGTGATTCTATCATATGTAGGTACCGCGATAAGCTTGAGACAGAGTCAAATTTCCCAAATTGGCAAAACTTTGGTCTCTGAATTGAAAAATTCATCTCAATCAATTTTCGGAACAATCCAGAAATGTTGAGGCACGTAGCTCATAGGATTCTCGTCCAGGGCATACGACCACCGGCGAATTCCCCGGCGGCGGTGGCGTTTCGCATGTACCACGAGAGAGTGGTTGATCATTACAACAACCCGAGGAACGTTGGATCTTTCGATAAGAGCGATCCGAATGTCGGAACGGGGCTCGTGGGAGCTCCCGCTTGTGGCGATGTCATGAAATTGCAGATTAGGGTCGATGAGGAGAGTGGGAAAATCGTTGATGCTTGTTTCAAGACATTTGGGTGTGGCTCTGCGATCGCCTCTTCTTCCGTTGGTATGTTAGTGGATGAAAATAAAAATCACATCTTGTCTTTCTGAGCTAGTACTGTGTTTTGATTTTCTTATGGATGCTTACATATGAACGATAACGTTTGTGTGAAAAGGAATATCTGAATAGTTCAGCTCACCTCATGGAGTACAGAGCTGCGAGATATAGCTAGCTAGCACTTCAAATCACTGTGTGTGTGTTGGTGTTAGGTTCATCTTGGTGTTTCTGCTTATTGACTCTGGCTTTGGTACTGGTTTTGGTTAAACAATTTGTAATTCTTCTTTCAGCAACCGAATGGGTGAAAGGGAGACAGATGGAGGAAGTCCTGTCAATCAAGAACACGTGAGTCAGATCCTTTCCTTTTTTGTTCTATTGACTGCGTCTGTAAGTGGTTTATTTTTCTGTTTATTCGGTGAACTCATCCATCAGGTTCATTGACATTTAGTACTTGATTTCTTTCTGCTTTGTAATTGATTTGCCAGACATATGCTGCCTTTGCAATAAGACAGGAACTAACGAAACCCATGGGCCATGACACCGTGTCTGAACGGGAATTTAAAGCTAAGATTGGGCTTTTGTTCAAAGCCCATCACATAGAAATATATACAACTGAGTTTATTGAAAAAATAATGACTAATATTTTATGAAGAAAAAAAACTAAAAATTTAATCCAACCAAATATCTGGTTTAATTTGGTTTCGTTGGTTAAACCGGATTTTTATGCACCTAATCTGTTAATTGAATTCACGGATTTCGATTTTTTTTTATTTATTTATTAGAATCCAGGGGTCGAAATCCTGAATTCTGAAACTGCTTTTTGACCGCATTGATTTTGTGTTTTTCCTATATATATATATAAATGTATTGTATTCGTTTCCCTCTCGTTTTTTTTTTTTTTGCTTCTTTTCTTTGTACATATGCTTCCATCCTACTATCTTTCATTTAACTTACAAACTTCGGTCCATTTTTTGCTTCTCCCATTAATTTTTATATTTTGACTTTTTAACTTTAAATTATGTTTAGCCCGAATTCATATGATTTTTTGACATATGTTTATTTTATATAGTTGTTTTTATACTCGTAATTTGTTTATATATTTTCAGGTTAAATTTAAACAGTGCATCAACATCAACAATTATAAGGTAACAAATGATGTATTATTTTAATCGAATGTTTATTTTTAAATTTGTTAGTCCAATCTAAATGGAATATTATTTACCTGTTATTATTATTTATACAGTTATGTTGATTACTAATTTGGAAGAAAGCAAGAAAACCATGTTGATTGAACATTTGAACCTAATTTCCTTGGGAAGCCGATAATTTCACATGATTTACTTTAGACGAGGAATGATACAACCAAATCTTTTACTACTTTTAAAATTGTCCTTTTTCATATATTATCTTTATTGCGTACAATTTGGTTTTAATTTATTAGGTACAAATATATTTTATTTTACAGAGCTTATAAAAAATCATCTTACGGATAACATATATACAACTGAATTTATTAAATGAGTTTATTGAAAAAATATTGACTAATATTTTATGAAGAAACAAAAAACTAAAACTTTTATCAAACCAAATTTCTGGTTTAATTTAGTTTCGTTGGTTAAACCGGATTTTTATGCACCTAATCCACTTTTTTATATAATTAAACAAAACTAAACATATATGAATATTTTTTTTGCAGAAATTGAACATTGAATTGGACCCGAAATTTGGCCGGAAAAGAAAATGCTTTCGGGTGGGTTTGGGTCACCCGAATGAGTCAAATTTTTTGTATATTGATAATAGATAAATTTTCATCTTTTAGTAATTATTTATAAAATCATTTTTCATTTTCTATAGTAAGTTTAAATTAAATTTAACTTCCAAATTTTACATCATAGATAGGCGAGAGTTTATTATCTTTTAATTATTTAAAATTTGTTTTATTATAAAATTTTACACATAAAAAGTCAAATCGGGTCGGTGGATTTCACATGGGTTGACAAGTTTTTATAGCATCCTTGTATCAACCCAACATTTAACTGAGCCAATCATACTTAATGTTTTTTTTTATATGTGACACATAATTGCATCAAGTTTTTCAAAAAAAATTATTAGCATTCCTTAAACAAAAAAGTTATAAAGATCCATTAACTGTAAAATTTATATTAGCATAATTAATATGATCTCGCTTAATATCATGTTAATTTTAATTTTTAGGGAACCATAGTAAATCGTAACATAACAAATAACACAAATATCTCTTTTATTTAAAATTTTAAATTTAATATGATTCTAGATTTTAATCTAGGAATTCTGGCACGTTAAACAAATGCTAATATAATGATATATATTTTTATTTATCAGGTCCATTTCAATTTTGTCATCTATATGGGTTAATTAGTTGATAAAAAAAAGTATCATTCTAATTGAATCTATTGAATTATATGGTTCAGAAAACTCTGTAACTTATCTGTTAGTTGATATGATTATGGGAGAAGGTAAGTGGAATTTGTACATGTCCATAAATATAGTGTATTTTTATTTTATTAGAAAGAAAGTCATAAAACCTTTTTTGACATTACTTCATAAAAAATAACACAAAATTAAGAACTTAAAAATAGAAATGAGATGAAAAGGTCAATTATTGCTTGTTCAAAGAATGAATAATAATAAAAGAATAAAGAATACAGTAAAATCAAGTCATCTATACTTCTGTATCTCCAATGGAAGATGTCAAAAGTTAATATAAATACAACTTGACTATGTCAAAATCTTGAATAACCCGTCCGACTCGGTCTACTCCCTTGCTATCCACTTGATCCCATGCGGCTAGCAAGATCTGAGTGACAATTGTTAGATTTCTCGGGCTAATTCGCCGAATGTGTGTTAGTGAATCTTCCCAGTTGAATAAGCATCACAGTTATGTCGTCAACAGCGCCTCTCGAAACGGAGAGATCAGCAAGCTTTCTACAGGCAGAAAGTGGCATCGGCTCATCAAGGTTGGTGACTAGAGGTCGAGCAATATCAATGGCTTCTTGATTGCTGACCTGCAAATGCAACAAGCAAAGAAGGAATCAGCATCCAACATAAAGTGTTTGTTTCAGAAACAGCTAAAATCAAACATTTGAAATAAGATCAGATACAATTCGATTTACCTTGTCCCATAATCCATCCGAAGCAAGAAGAAGGAACTCGTGCTCGGGTTTAAGCCAAAGGATTCGTGTGTCTGGTTCTGCTGTAACCCATTGTTTAAGATATTGGTCTCCTATAGCTCTGGAGACTGCTAAAGAACCTAAAACTCTCCAGACGCCATTGCGATTGTCGACAAAACCACCCTGATGCATTGACGCAATCCAAGATCAGTTGCTGGTCAGGGATAATATCTAAACGAACTATACAATAACATAAGAATGAAGTAATGCATAGACGTGTGCCAACTTGCTTACCAGCTCCTCAATTCTGACTCTCTCGTCTTCGCGGGAAGGGCGGTGATCAGAAGTGAGCGCCTCAGCAACCCCGCCTCTGCTGACAACTGCACGACAGTCACCAGCATTGGATACAACTAGGTTGCCTTGTCTAATCAATGCTGTCACACAGCATGTTCCACCTTGCTGATCTTGCCTGAGAAATTCAGAATCCGTGGTCAAGAAACCTTTCCTGACCGCCAGTTCAATTCCATCATCATCTTCCCTCCTTTTTAATTCTTGTACAATGTTCTTGACCAAGTTCTCGGCTGCAAACTCAGCAGCTTTTACGCCTCCGTGCCCATCAAAAACACCAAAGAAAGCCTGCATATGGTAAGAAAAGGACTCATTAATCATCAATATATACCCTATCAAGCCATCTAAACATTCTATTATCCTGTTTACAGTCTCTCAACACTTTCACTCTCACCTTTTAATCTCTATAACATGGCACACAGAAAGAAACTCAGTTCAATATCAGTAGGCTTTCTTTCTCATTCTTGATACTTCAAATAACTCCTCTGTCCCCTAAATCTAGTAACACACATGCTAACAGCAGGGCATTCAAGATAATCACATGAAAAAAGTTTCAAAGTTTGTTCTTCAGTTTGCTTTGCAAGAATAGAATATAAATTTGGTTCCAAAGATATAAATCTCAATCATAGATTAAATTGCTAGATCGGCCCAGATGAAAAACAAAAAATGGAAATTAATCTACTCCGAAAGAAATCCTAACCAATTCAGAAACACACAGAGGAAAAAGAACAAACAAACAAAGGGAAATAAAAAACAAAGGGATTTAACAGCATCAAAACAAGAATTACCTGATTCGCATCACCTTGAAGATCAACAACAGCAGCGTACCGATCCTCCATCACCTCCCTCCTCCCCTTCTTACAGAACACGGAAAACCCGTCTCCCTCCACCTCCACCCTCTCCTCCTCCGCCGCAACCGCCTCCCTTCTGACAGAGGAATCCATCAGAGCCACCGGAATATCCAATCTTGGCGGCCTCTTCCTCTTCGAAACCGCCGGAAAATCAGCACCAGCCGAAGCCCTGATGAGCCCACTTGGCGAAGACGTCTTCTGGACCCTAAAAAGCCTCGGTGACGAACAGGTCTTCGGAGAACATATGCACGACGACGAAGAAGGTGAAAAGGCCGGAGAATTTGATGCTGCAACAGCGCAAGAAGACATTTTCAGAACTTCTTTTCTCTCACCACTACTAACGGTTCAAATCTGGGGTATGTAGAATGGAGGAGTTAGGTATATATATTGGGTCGTCGCCACACACCCAAATACGTGTTTGATTTCCGTGTCTGTGTTTCTTCTCTCACTTATTTAATATATTTTCTGATTAATAGGAATGTGTAGACTTGACTTTGAACCATTACAGAAAATTAGCTTTAACAATTGCTCTTTGGAAACTTCTCATTTTAATATTAATATTGTTACTTTTTAATCAAAGGTTTTGCAATAAAAAATTATAATTTCGCTTAAAGTCTTTGTTTCTTCTTAAAGAATCATGCCGGTGAAATCTTATTCAACTTCCAAGGAAATAAAATAAATAATCTCCCACGGGCCACTCGTGAGATTCGCCTCTCCCGTTTACAAGTTCGTTCATGTAAAATATTCTTCATTAAAATATTATGAAATATAATATGAGTCTTCACGTTTTGCCTATCTGGACATATTCCTCTATTTAAAATCTTAATATACCAAGAGATTTAAAACAATACTTCCTTGGTCAGACTTTATTTCGGATTCGATAAATGATATTTTGGACGAACAAGCAGGTGACTAGGAGCAGCCCAAAATCAATAATATTGAATTCTTGTAAAAGTTTGATTTCTTATGGTAATATCTGACCGTTGATAGCTATCTGAAAGGAACAGAGATTTACAAAATTTAAAATAAATAAACTAATTTTCATTTCAAAATATGGCACCTGTACAACATATTTAAAGGGAACCTTCAAGTATATGTTTCTTCTTGGAAACCCGTGCGAAGAATTCACCATAGATTAATTAAAAATAACGTGTATGATATTGCACAGGTGGTTATCTCAATAAATTTACTTAATTAATGAGGTCAAAATATGGATTGTCACGATCCCTAATTTACTTCTAACTATTTTATATCACGCGCGCGAAATCTCATTTTTCTCAACTTACCGAAACATTTAATTCAACAGTGTTTAACCATATTTAAATTTTAAATATAAACATAGTGAAATTTTACATGAACACTTAATTCCTTCTAATTAAAGACCAAAGGGTCTATTAATCTATATTAGGCAGTACTAAAGTAAACATAATATAATAGGCATATGCCTGTTTAAGATAAATGATAAAAAATAATACTGCAAAGACCGTCTAGACACATCAAACATGTGGACTAGGATTGGTGTTTCGAGGATTTTTCCTTTGACTTGCGGGCTTCTTTTTTCTTGCAACGCCCAACTATGTAGCCTACCCAAATCAAATATTCTGCGGGAAGATACAGCTTGCATGCCATCTTCCACACGGTCCTCGACTTTCGGATTTTTTGTTATAGTTCTATAGAACATAAAACTCTACATGACCATTCACAATGAGATTGCATCAAGTCTAGAAGCGTGAGAAGTTGGGGACTGAGTTCTTTTAGAGCAAGTTCTTGGCGAAGTCAGAGTCAAGGTGTATGAAAGAAGCAGCTAAGCAGCACGAAACCTGAATTTTCGGTCTTGCAGTCCAGCACCAGGTCTTGCCTGGGGCGAATTGGCAACTGGATTTCCCTTTCGTTTTGTGGTTTGCTGTTGACTCTGCAGAGTATAAAACCATTGTAGGCGAAATACACAAATCCTGAACTACAATAAAGTAGAGCTACACAATATAGATCAACATCATCTGATTTTAATAAGCAAACCAATTCTTTTGAAGAGTCGGACAGGGATATCTATGTCTCAGATAACGCAGAAAGAGGCACGACCATCTCTCTACCCTGGAAGGAGCACATTATTTGGCACCAAACTATTGACATCTAACTCAATTCTATTTAACAAGTCATGGATCAATGTTGAATAAAGAAGAAGAAACTAAAAATATCAAGAATCAATTCACCCATAAAAATTGCAATGTCACATTGCAGAAGTACCATGTCAAAACACATGTCAAATTAGATAATGCAATAATTCTCAGCCTCCAACAAGTTAATCCTCAAAATAAGAATGAGGATGATATGGTTTGTGCCTATACTTGCTACCATTCCAGCGAGACAATTATGATCAAAAAATGAAAAGTAAAAGGAGAATCGAGACATTCATATTATAAATGAATATAATATCATATGCTTATGACAAAACTGGATTGTATTGTTCAGATGTAGCTCAATTGATCATCGAAATTTGATTATTGAGAAACGACGAACACAGTATTTCTATGCCAGACATTCAACGGTCTCAGCAACCAGGACTGCAGTAGACACCTGCCTATGTCTGGTGAAACCAAAATAAAATTGCTTAAAAGTGAAGTAGAGACTAATGATTTCACAATAATGTATTATATAAGCCAACATTGATAGCCTTGTCGCTTGAGTGAGCACAATAAGAGACTTGAAAGACAAATTGGCCCAAACCAGGTTGTAAATATAGCTTATGATTTTGTTAAGTGCTGCTCAAGAAGTTAAACAACACTGGACCGTCAATAAGCACTACTTTCTCAAGCAAACATTTTTGTCAACAAGATAACTTTATGTACGACAATTAGCCTCAGAATTGCAGAATATCAGCCAGGCCCAAATGAGCCATTCAGTCCTGAAAGATGGTCAAATTTTCTTCACAGGCAACCAATCACAAAAACTACAGCAATATCCAGAATCTAAAAACAAGAGATCCGGAAATCACTCACAAAATTACTCCACTATTTAAAAACAAAAAAGGACAAAAGACTATGATATGAAACACTGAACATGGAAACATTAAATCGGAACGGCGTTGGGAAATATCAAATAATCAAAATAACATAATCGGTTGACCTTGAAACTCCATATCACAGCCAGTTCGCTTTGAAACTTGATATCTCATGATTACGGTCACTAGCCAAATTAAGGAACCCTTGGTTTGTTATCCCATATTTCTCTAGCCTCCAAAAGGTGTGGGCAATATCGTTGTGCCAACACGTCAACTTGTTCCGAAAATGGCTTGGTACCATACTTACCAATGTGGCGAACCATCTGGTTCCAACGCTTCCGACACAAATCACCAGATCTGTGATCAAGAAGAGTATCCCAGTCCACATCTTCCATGCAGCCTGCATCCATGCGATAAAGCATTTGCAGCATGCGATAGTCGTCAGTGTCTGCCCACAAGCCTTCCTCTACCATAGGTGATGTCAACTGTCTATACCACTTTCTGCAGCAGTTTGGTTGAGCTCGAGTGGTTAATTTATCACTAATTGCCGTCCAACAGATATTATCCCGCAACATCCCATGCTTCGATTTTTTCTCTTCAGAGAGTTTCTGCTGCAGATCAATGTTTACCAAATCAAAAAGGGTCTGATACTCTTTCTGCGACCATTGTCCTTTATTCATGTTGCGCAATTTTATTCTACGCCATGTATCCTTTACATGCCATCTATGTTTGCCAAGTTCATCAGCCAATGCCTTCCAATCGTTACCATGAAGCTCCTGGTACTGCAGAACCATATCATACTCTTCTTGAGTCCATTTCCGGCTCTCGGACCTTCGGAATAAAACCTGTGCACGACAATAGACAGCAGTATATGGCCTATAGGGAATGGCAGCACCTATCTCTTTCCAACAACCTCTCAACTTAGAGTGACGTTGACAATTCAAAACCATGTCCAAGCCATCTTCACCCAAATTGTGATCCCGTATGAAGCGATAAACAGCCTCTTTTACAATCTCGTTTTCCTCCGGAGTGAACCGTTTACCTTGCACTAGATTCTCTTCATCATATATCTCCTTGGTTTTGGAATCATCAGAAAGAGGGAAAACCTCAACATGACCAGAAAAACTCACCTTCTTCCTACTTTTGGAAGATGTAGGATCCTCTGCAGCCTTCTTTTTCTTTCTTTTAACCTTTTCAGAAAAATCATCGGTGAGGCCCTCGGTGGTTGATCCATGCATTTTTACACTCTTGCTGTCACTTTCTATTGTCATATTTTCACCCAAACCATCATTTTTGGACCCCACAGCTTCAGCACGATTACCTTGTGACTCTATGCAATAATCATCCTTGCTATTTGTTCTTCCTCTCTTCCTTTTCTTCCCCTTAACCTTCTCAGTAACACTACCTTCAATATCATTCAAATGTCCTTCCCTGTTCTTGCTCTTCATTGAATTCCGGCAACGGATTATTGAAATCTGAGAACTTCAAACAGAATGCACTGAAAAACAACAGATCAAAAATTTAATAACTTACAACAGAGACATACATACATCTTAAGGCATGCAAATCAACAAGAGAGAGATGTAAAACAATCCAAGAGGTTATCACCCATCCAGATGGAAATCAAATACCTATAAACTAGGATCGAGGTCGGAACAGTTGATGAGGCGATGGCAAATATTTATTACTTTATCCTTAATTACTACTTCAAAATTTAAAATTTTCAAACAGAATCAATGCTTCTCCTTTTTGCTTATTTTTCCCATTGCTTATCCTCAAGTCTTTGCCGGTCACCTCAAACTCTACAAAGAATTACTCCATCCAAATTCAAAGGTTATGCTCTAAATTCAGCTCACCTTGAACATAATGTTTCTTTAATTCAGAGAACTTGCACCTCAAGGACTCTGATCAAACAGGTATCTAGAATATGCCACATAGTACGACAGAGTACAAATAATTACATAGCAATATGACAATGAACATTTTTAGTTGTGCTGTGTGCACTTTTAATTTGGGGTTTGATAATAACCCATTTATTTCTAAATATTAGATAGTTGATTATTATCTTGCTATTCGATATTTGAAGTATCAAACTAGTCAAGCTATAGGTATTTCATAACCAGTAGCCTAAATTTCTCCAAGGCGTAAGTGTGGAAAGACATTGCAACACACAATGACTACATCCAATTTAACCATAGTCAGTGAACTACATATCAAACTTCCCTCTTTTATTCAAAGATACAGCCTATACTCCAGCAAATTCGTCGAAAATGGAACAAAATCTCCAAGTAAATCAAGCGATTATGAATTCATTTCTGCAAATAAACGTGAGAAAGAAAAAAAACGAGAATCAAAATACTAAAAAGATTTACCTCTCATCCGTTGGTTCGAAAGGAAGGGTTAGGGCCAATGTTTTTAAAACTGGACCGGAAAACGAACCGGAAAAGCCTTAGAAAACGGTTCAACCGGACGATCGGACCGGATTTGTTAAAATAATATTATATAGTTTTATATGGTAAATAAATAATATTATAATAGTTTTATATGGTAAAATTGAAGGAACAAAGATTATGTTGTGCAGAAGTCCTAACCAGAGTCAACAATATTTTTCTTTATTGCTTGATGAATCCATTCATGATTCAATCTACACATTCATGATTGTGAAACATTCATGATTCATCGTAATTAACGAATTCAATTATTTAGCAGTAAGATGCAAGAAAAATCCCAAAATCATAAAAATGGCAAACAACATTAAAGCGTTGCAGGATGGGCAGCTCAACTTCTACCCAAGGTTTCCATGTTTAGCAGATATCACTCAGACTCGAGGAAGTTGAGGTTTTTGGCATATATTATGGGCAACCGTATCCTGTTCTAACATTAAAATAAAACTTGAAGTGTTATTGTTTAATCCTCGTATCAAACAATGTTCACCTCAAACTGCAAAATCTAACAGATGAAGGAAATCAAGTTTTAACCTAAGCATACTGTGCAGCGTGTACTTCCTATGTATTACACAGGGACAGTTGACAATACGTGAAAGGAGGACGTTTGCAGCACTTTAAGTTTCAGGACATGTGGTATTTCTTCAAAACAATTTCCTATTCCACCTAAAAGAAATATACAACAGATCAAAAAACCAGGATCAATGCAATTCAAGAAGACCTCAGGCAGCTTTGGAGGGATAATGAGAGCTCTTAATCTAGGCTGGCCAGATTTATCCAAATAAACTACGAACATCAAGTACTAATCAGTCACTTCTACAAGCAATATTCACAGAAAAACTGAATCTTCGAATCAACAGTGTACCTCTGACCCAACAGTACAGCACCTTCTCGCAGGCAACCACGATCCACCCTAAAAGGGTCTCAAAATAGGCTGAACGAACCTCGAAAGGGACGCAGATAATTTGATTTTGTCGTGAAATCTTCTGGGCAAGCTGGATGTGATTGAAAGAGAAGGAGGAAAAGGAAGACTTACGCTTCGAATGTTTACGATGTAGACTAGATTAGGGATTGGGAAATATTTGGTTATTTGGTCTATTCTTAAAAGTTTAAAAATAAAATATTGAAAACCGGCCGCTTAATAAGAACCGTCCGGTTTCCGGTTCCCACCGGTTTTGCGGTTCAGTACCGGTTTTCAGCGGTTCAATCGCTGTATAACAGTGAATAAAATCTCTAAATAAATCGAGCAATTTATGAGTTCAATTCTGCAGATAAAACATGTCATGATAATAGAAACGAGTATAAAAAAAAAGAAAAAAAAAGATTTACCTCACCCACGTATCGCTTGCATCAGCTGGGATTAGGGCGAAAGCGAGAGAAATCCGCAAGTTCTGATAGAAAAAAGACAGGAACTAACGAAACCCATGAAACCGTGTCGGAACGGGAAGTTAAAATGCTAAGATTGGGCCTTTGTTCAAAGCCCATCACATAGAAACCAGAACCGGAAGTTGTCTTATATTAAACTACGAGAGATGAATAGAAAAACTTTGGTGTAAATCTTTTATTATTTTTAAAAGAATTTCCATTTTTCAAATATTTATCTTTATCGCATACAGTTTGGTTTTAATTTATTAAAACATACAATTTGGTTTTAATTTATTAATTAAAAATATATTTTATTTTACAGATATTATAAGAAATCATCTTACACATAACATATATACAACTGAGTTTATTAAAAGAATATCGACTAATATGTTTTGAAGAAAAACAAACTACAAATTTAATCAAACCAAATTCTGGTTTAATTTGGTTTCTTTGGTTAACCGGATTTTTATGCACGTAATCCACTTTTTTTTTATATAATTAGCGAAACTAAACATATCTGATTTATTTTTATTTTTATTTTATCAGAAATTAAACAACGAATTGAACCCGAAATTTGATCCGAAAAGACAATGATTTGGGGGTGGGTTTGGGTCACCCGACCATAGATGAGTCAAATTTGTCGTATAATGATAATAGATATATTTTCCTTCTTTAGTAATTAATTATAAAATCATTTTTCATTTTCTATGGCAAGTATAATTTAAATTTAACTTTCAAATCTAATCATAGATAGGCTAGAGTTTATTAGCTTTTGATTATTTAAAAAATAATAATAATGAATTTTAATTTAATTATACATTTTTTTAAAAATTAAAAATCAAATCGGGTCGGTGGGTTTCACATGGGTTGACAAGTTTTTATAGCATACTTGTACCAACCCAACACTTCACCGAGCCAATCATACTTATTTTTTATTTTATATGGGAAACATAATTGAATCACTTTTTTGCAAGAACAATTATTAGAATTCCATAAACAAAAAGGTCATAAAGAATCATTAACCGTAAAATTTATATCTTTATCTGTTGTTAGCATAATTAATATGATCTCGCTTAATATCATGTTAATTTTGAATTTTTAAGGAACCATAGTAACTCGTAACATAACAAATAACAAAAATATCTCTTTATTTAATATTTAAAATATAATATAATTCTAGATTCTAAATCTAGGATTAGGCAGCACTAAAGACCAAAGGGTCTAGTTTAATCTATACTAGGCAGTACTAAAGTAAACATAATATAATAGGCATATGCCTGTTTAAGATAAATGATAAAAAATAATACTGCGAAGACCGTCTAGACACATCAAACATGTGGACTAGGATTGGTGTTTCGAGGATTTTTCCTTTGACTTGCGGGCTTCTTTTTTCTTGCAACGCCTAACTATGTAGCCTACCCAGATCAAATATTCTGCGGGAAGACACAGCTTCCATGCCATCTTCCACACGGTCCTCGACTTTCGGATTTTTTGTTATAGTTCTATAGAACATAAAACTCTACATGACCATTCACAATGAGATTGCATCAAGTCTAGAAGCGTGAGAAGTTGGGGACTGAGTTCTTTTAGAGCAAGTTCTTGGCGAAGTCAGAGTCAAGGTGTATGAAAGAAGCAGCTAAGCAGCACGAAACCTGAATTTTCAGTCTTGCAGTCCAGCACCAGGTCTTGCCTGGGGCGAATTGGCAACTGGATTTCCCTTTTGTTTTGTGGTTTGCTGTTGACTCTGCAGAGTATAAAACCATAGTAGGCGAAATACACAAATCATGAACTACAATAAAGTAGAGCTACACAATATAGATCAACATCATATGATTTTAATAAGCAAACCAATTCTTTTGAAGAGTCGGACAGGGATATGTATGTCTCAGATAACGTAGAAAGAGGCACGACCATCTCTCTACCCTGGAAGGAGCACATTATTTCGCACCAAACTATTGACATCTAAATCAATGCTATTTAACAAGTCATGGATCATCAAAGTTGAAAGAAGAAGAAACTAAAAATATCAAGAATCAATTCACCCATAAATATTGCAATGTTACATTGCAGAAGTACCATGTCAAAACACATGTCAAATTAGATAATGCAATAATTCTCAGCCTCCGACAAGTTAATCCCCAAATTAAGAATGAGGATGATATGGTTTGCTACAATTCCAGCGAGACAATTATTATAAAAAAATTGAAAGTAAAAGGAGAATTGAGACATTCATATTATAAATGAATATAATATCATATGCTTATGACAAAACTGGATTGTAGTGTTCAGATGTAGCTCGATTGATCATCGAAATTTGATTATTGAGAAACGATGAACACAGTATTCCTATGCCAGACATTCAACGGTCTCAGCAACCAGGACTGCAGGAGACACCTGCCTATGTCTGGTGAATCCAAAACAAAATTGCTTAAAAGTCGAAGTAGAGACTAATGATTTCACAATAATGCATTATATAAGCCAACAATGATAGTC
>KQ996014.1:61849-76020 GCA_001598015.1 Dorcoceras hygrometricum | reverse complement strand
TCAAACTCATATAAAACAGGTAACATCAAATCTCAAATCAAATACAGATCCCCAATACAATAAAACACGGGGCATGGTTCAATTCAATACATATCATAAAATAAACTGGGACTCAAGGAAAAGGTGATCGACCAGCTGGCACTCCACTCGGTCCAGCTTGGTTAAGATCCTGACACTCCACTCGGTCCAGCTTGGTTACCTGAAGATCCTGAAAATGGGTAACAGAGACCCAAACAACACAAAAGCAGGAAAAGAAATACGAAAGCCTCAGTACGAAGAGCTATCAAAACAGCTAATCATGCAACATGCTATAATCAATGCTATGAAATGCATGAGGGCTATCAAGGATTGGATAGCTAGACCAGTGTATCAACTGGAAAATCATAATAATCAGCCTCTATACTCGCACGGTGTATCAATCGGGGAAATCAATGGTCCGTGATCTTCAGAGCCCGTCAGCCCATCAAAGCTCGGTGGTAGACACTCGAATCCGGTAGTCACAACTCCGATGATAGCGTTTGACTTTTCAGGCACGACACAACTGTCGGCCAGTCACAACGTGGATATCAATCAGGTCATCAATCAATCTATCAATCAGGATCAAGATGCATGCATGTATGCCAATAAATATTCAATTCACAATGCATACAATTCAATACGTGACAACAGAATGTACAACTCAACCAATTCAACAAACTGTATCACGTAAAAGCACAGAATCACGTCAGCAGATTTCATAACATCAATCACAGCCATGTTCACACTCAAAGATGTTAAATCTGCTCAATTCGTACCTCCAACGGCTGATATCTACCTCAATAGATTTACAAAGGAACGGCACAAACATTTGAAGCAAGTCAGCTTCCTTCTGCTTTGGCAATCACGACAGGGTACACCTAAAACTTCAAATAAGGAAACTCAATAATTAACTCATAACTAGTTCAAATCTAAACTTCTCAACAATATTTCCTACGGCCAAGAACCTAACTCCGGTTCTACTTCTAAGCAAAGAACTAGCAGCTAATACTAAGCTTAGAATGGCAGGAAATCCTTACGCAAAAGTTGAAATTGGCGGAAGAACTACCGAATTCCACTGTACGAAGAAACCAACAACTTCGCAATCCTCTCCGAGGTCGTTCTACAGCCTCAACTGGGTAACCATCGGAAGATCAACTCACAAGGAATCTAGCGCCACCAAAATCGCTCAAAACAACGGCGGAGAACGGCGGCAATCGATGGGAAAAGAGTTACGATGAACAATAGCCATACGAGGATTTGAATATGGAGATGAGAAATATCGGGCTCTAGAAAAATTCTAAGTTTCGATCAACACTTGTCTATATAACTCCATACAACAGCTGTTGATTTAATCAATCAGACGTTGCTACAGTAGGAATCTTACAACGGAAATCATCTTTTCCTCTCAACAAAACCAGCAGCAACCATCAGACGTTGCATTCACAAAGGGAACATCAAAACGATGCCGCATCAACTAATCAAAACGACTTCGCAGCGCTACAATAGCTGACAACAGATTCCTTTCGAAATAACCAACATCTCGTCACGCTAAACAATTCAAATGACGATGTAAAGGACACGTCACCTTCTCTGCCAACAGCTGAACAAAAGCGTTGCACCCAAAACGCTGCGTTTCAAATTATCAAAATGACGTCGCCTCACCATCAGTAGCTGGTCACTCAAACCAACAGCTGGTCGCCCGACTAAATCAATTCCTCACAAGCGCAACAGCTGATAGCGCTTCTACATCAGCAGTCAACACCAAAAGGTTGACCAACACGTGTCTTTTTCTCGTTAAATCTCGCGATTCCGCGTTAGCTGCCAACAGATTCCTCCTCAAATGCTACTACTGAATAGCGAAACGACGACGCATCATTCTCGTGCCATCAATGACTGATTAAACTTCATCAGCTAGTGCTACAGTACCGTTGACTCGCGTTGACTTCTGAAATGTGCTACAACTGATTCTTTGCATTTGCGCGACGTCTGAAATTCAACTGGAATCAGATTTCTCTCGCAAAACCCTCAAATCTACGCGACAAATCCCAAATCCATTTCGATTAATCACTAATCTAAAATTTGATTCCTCACATGTTGCAAGATCTGTTTGCGATCGGGTATAGCAGCTGTGATAGCTTAAGTTGTCGGTGGATCTGTTCCCAGTTGCTGTCAGCAGTGAGATTTAATAGGGATCTTGGATTTGTTCTCTATTATTGTTCCCGACACTTAGAATATTTCGCTATAGCAAGATCTATCGCGATACCCTAGTTACTGTTCACCGAACCTTATCTCCTTTTATTGCCGACGGTAGACAACTCCGATTGAAGTAAAAGTGGTATCGTTGGACTCCTCTTGCTGAGACGCTTCGTTTGGATATAGTTTTAGGATGTTTTCTTGAAGCTGGTGAGGTGCGCGAAGACATCTCCCTTGTGTTGTCTGTTAGCATAAGCGTCGGGTTCCGTCCTAGATCGTTGGGGTAAGTGTTCAGACCCTGTCTTGTGTTTTTTAGAGATCTCTGCTGAGTTTGATGAGGTAGGATAGCGCTGGTTGAGTTCGTAGCTCCCAGTTGTTGCTTTTCTGTGCTTCGCTCCTTGAGCAGTTGCTTGTGCTGGCTTAGCAGGTGATGGATCTGCGTTGCTTGGACCCTGTTTGTAGTAATTTTTGCACAGAGATTTGAGGTACGGATGTGAGCTTGTTTTACAGCGTGATGAATATTATGTGTAATGCTGTGTCTGTTCTGTATTGTTATTTCTTGCATATGTTTCGTGATTTATATGGCAAGCTGTTGCATTGCATACACATCTGTCATATCCAGTTCAGATCTTGTAGCCTTGCGTTGTGGTTCTGTTGCGTGCCAGGATGCAAGGGCGAGCGGCAATACCGCACCTCATCTCCCTGCTGGGTTCAGTTAGCCATTATGGGCCGAGTGGTTAACTACCACAGTTCATGAGTTGGCAACGGAAGGTTGAGCAGTTGTGCAGCATCTGGTATCGGGTGTGGTGTAGAGATGAGTGGGTAATTCCCATATGCTTGTACACACACCGTGGCCACTATCTTTGCAGAATCTGTTGTCAGCTGTTGATCTATGCCTGAGTTCTTTGGCTCCCTGCTGTGGTTGTAGCCTTCGGTTGTTGCCCTGTTCCTCATGCATATCATCTGCATTTTATCTGTTGTTGTCTATTGCTGTTTTCAGTTGCTCTTCGTACTGAGGTTTGACCCCGATGTCCCTCTGGGGCTTGTGTTTGTTGCCTGTGTGTTGTTTCAAGTTTCCCAGGTTTCTCTGCTGGTCGTGGCTTTGACCCAGCGGAAGGTGCCCCAGGAGGTGGTTAGAGTGTCCCAGTTAGCGTATAGAATATATGTATTAGTACTATCAGCCGGGGAATGCCCTGTGTTTGTGCGGATGAACTCGGTCGCCGATGCATTGAGTAGCAAGGCTCTATGTCTGCGAGAGAGTATGCCCGTAGGTTTTCTTCCCTTCTTGCGTATGTGTCGCATGTTGCTGGCCGAGAGAGAGCGAAGAGAACTAAGTTTCTAGAGGGGCTGAACGAGGAGTTGTATTCCTTGGTTTTGACGAGTTCGCCTAAGAGCTATGCGGAGGCGGTGGACAGTGAGATAGATATTGAGGAGGGTTTGAGGAATCGTCGGTCTCGTGTTAGGCCGCAGGTGTGGCAGAGTAGTCGTCCAGTGGTTACAGGAGTGCAACCTTCCCAGTCGTCCCAGTCGTCTCATCCACCCCAGCACCAGCAGTTAGCTCAGCAGTCGGGACGCCAGAGGTTTAGGCCTCGTGGCCACCAGTTCAAGAAGAAGGCAGGTTCTAGTCTTTGGGTTCTGGTAGTTCTAACAGTGGTAGCCCTAGGGCAGAGTTTTGTGGCTTTTGTGGAGGCAAGCACACTTTCGAACCAGTGTGTTGGAGTGCAGGGTTCGTGTAACATCTGTGGATAGTATGCGCACTTTGCCAGAGTGTTTCCGTTGGCTGGATCTCAGCAAGCTACAGCTTCACCTCAGGGTCGTGGTGGATCTTCTAGAGGTCGTTCTTTCCCGATGCCTCAGTCAGTTTAAGTCGTTTCAGCAGCCTGGTCCGTCGTGTTTCGGACAGTCTTACCAGCAACATTTTTCAGTTCCCTAGCAAGCCCAGGTGAATTCCATTACGAGGGAGCAAGCGGAGGGCACGCCGAGCGGAGTGATTACAGGTACTTTCTCTGTCTTTTATTTTCGTGCACGAGTATTGTTTGATACTGGCGCATCGCATTCATTTATTTCTGATGCATTTGTGGTTGAGCATGGTTTGCATACCACGTCTTTGCACGATGTTGTCTCTGTTGCAACTCCAGCTGGCGCGAGCCTGTACTCCTGAGAGGTTTTGTTGAATGGCATTTTGAGGTTTAGTGAGAATGTTTTAGTAGCGAATTTGATTCGTTTGGTGTTATGGGATTTCGACTGTATAGTGGGAATGGATGTGTTGTCGAGTTTTAGGGCCTCGGTGGATTGTTTCCATGGAATTGTGCGTTTTAGGCCTCAGTTTGGCGAGAAATGGAATTTCTACGGCCAAGATTCCCAGTCGAAGATTCCTTTAGTCTCTGTGAAGGAGATGTTTAGCCTGTTTTCGCTTGAGAATGCGGGTTTTATGATCTATGCCTTAGATGCGTCTTCTTCTTCGAGCGTAGAGCTTAGTAGAGTTCCCGTTGTTCGCCATTTTCCAGATGTGTTTCCGGAGGAGATTCCTGGTTTTCCTCCGAGGAGGGAGATCGACTTCAGCATTGAGTTGGTACCTGGTACAACTCCGATTTCGAGAGCTCCGTATCGTTTAGCGCCTGCTGAGTTGAGGGAGCTTAACGTTCAGCTTAGTGATATTATGTGTAATGCTTTGTCTGTTCTGTATTGTTATTGCTTGCATATGTTTTGTGATTTATATGGCAAGCTGTTGCATTGCATACACATCTGTCATATCCGGTTCAGATCTTGTAGCCTTGCGTTGTTGTTCTGTTGCGTGCCAGGATGCGAGGGCGAGCGGCAATACCGCACTCTCATCTCCCTGCTGGGTTCAGTTAGCCACTATGGGCCGAGTGGTTAACCACCACAGTTCATGAGTTGGCAACGGCAGGTTGAACAGTTGTGCAGCATCTGGTATCGGGTGCGGTGTAGAGTTGAGTGGGTAATTCCCATATGCTTGTACACACACCGTGGACACTATCTTTGCAGAATCTGTTGTCAGCTGTTGATCTATTCCTGAGTTCTTTGGCTCCCTGCTGTGGTTGTAGCCTTCGGCTGTTGCCCTGTTCCTCATGCATAGAATCTGCATTTTATCTGTTGCTTTCTATTGCTGTTTTTCAGTTGCTCTCCGTACTGGGGTTTGACCCCGACGTCCTCTGGGCTTGTGTTTGTTGCCTGTGTGTTGTTTCAAGTTTCCCAGGTTTCTCTGCTGGTCGTGGCTTTGACCCGACGGGAGGTGCCCCAGGAGGTGGTTAGAGTGTCCCATTTAGCATATAGAATATATGTATTAGTACTGTCAGCCGGGGAATGCCCTGTGTTTGTGGGATTCGGTTGTATGCTGTAGTACTTGTATTTGTTTAAATGTTGTACTCTTGTACTGAGTGTTTGTAAATTGGGATACTTTAAGTTTTGTTGTATTTTAAATTATATAATTTAAACCGTCAGGCCTAAAGCGAAAAATTTGCCACTATTTTATTGCTTCCGCGTTGTGCTTTATGTGGTTTTGCTCTGATTTGTGCACGAGGTCTGACAATCCAGCACTCTTCAATGCTCCAAGAAGTCACTAATCAAGAGTACAAAATTACTCAAAACACTAGCCAGCAAGCAAAAGATTACCTGAGTCAATACAACGCATACCAAAACAGATGAGGCCACTCCTGTCTCATCTTATCTTCCACTTCCTAGGTAGCCTCTTCTCTTCCATGCTTGCTCCACTGAACCATTACCAATGAAATGGTCTTGCTTCTTAATTGTTTCTCATTCCTATCAAAAATCTGCACTGGATACTCAACATAGCTCAAAGTTTGGTCGAGCACAACTTCATCGGTTCTCAGTACATGGGAAGGATGCGGCACATATTTCCTCAACATGGACACGTGAAACACGTCATGCATTGCTGCTAACTCCGTGGGAAACTGCAAACGATACGCCAAGGATCCAACCCTTTCGAGAATCTCAAATGGTCCAATGAATCTAGGATCTAACTTACCCTTGAGCCTAAATCTCATTACGCTCTTGAAAGGATAAACTCTAAAAAATACTTGATCTAAAACTTGAAACTCTAAAGGCCTACGCCTCCTGTTAACATAGCTAGCTTGACGATCTTGGGTAGCTTTCATTCTACTCCGAATCAGCTCAATCTAATCCTTCATATGCTGCACAAACTCAGGGGTAGACAATTGTTTCTCCCCAACTTCTTCCCAACAAATCGGCGACATGCACTTCCTACCATACAAGGCCACGAATGGTGACATCCCGATAGTTAATGGGTAGCTGTTATTATATGAAAACTACCAGGGACAAGGAATCCTGCCAGCCACCACTAAAATCCATCACAACCGCTCGTAGCATATCCTCTAAAGTCTGCATGTTTCTCTCGGATTGGCCATCTATCTGAGGGTGATACGCGGTACTCATATCGAATCTCGAACCCTGTGCTACTTGCAAACTCTTCCAAAACCTAGAAACAAATCTAGGATCCCTATCAGACACTATCGATACCGGCACCCCATGCAATCAACCACATGATCAATGTATAGTCTCGCCATCTTCTTCATAAAACATCTTATATCATAAATGAATTGGGATGGCTTAGAAGTCTGTAAATCACCACCCAAATTGCGTCACAACCCCTTCTCGATCGAGGTAAGTGGGTCACAAATTCCATAGCAATGTGATCCCAATTACACTGAAGTACCTCTAAACTTTGCAACAATCCTCCAGGTCTCATCCTCTCGGCCTTGACCTGCTGGAAATTCAAGCATCATGCTACAAATCCAGAAAATCATTCTTCATGCCTTCCCACCAATAGTGAGATCTCAAGGCATGGTACATCTTTTTCTCAGCCGGATGCACACTGTAACGACTACAATGGGTCTCGCTCAAGATAGTTTCCTTGAGGTTTATCAAATTCGGAACCACTAATCTACCAAAAAATCTTATACATCCATCATGAGAAACAGTAAATTCATCCGACTGGCCATTATGGGATTTAATCCTTAGCTCAGGGATGTACGGGTCAGTCTTTTGTTCTGTCCTAATGTCTGCTACAATATGTGGTTCAACCTTAAAAGAAAAAACTACAAAGTACTCATCATCCGACTGAAAACTCCATCCAAATGTCCCCAAATCATGGACTTTCGATATACTCAATGATGTTAACATCGCTGGCTGGGCTTTACTACTCAAGGAATCGGCCACTAAGTTCATTCGCCCAGGCTGATACTGGATCTCATAATCAAAATCTTTGAGTAACTCCATCCAATGACGTTGCCTCATCTTCAAATCTGACTGAGTGAAGATATACTTCAAGCTCTTATGGTCAGTGTACACCACAAACTGCTCACCATACAAATAGTGACGCCAAATCGTCAAAGAAAAAACAATGAATGCCAACTCCAAATCGTGAATGGGATATCTGGTCTCATGGGGTTTCAACTGTCGAGACGCATAAGCTATAACTCGCTCGTTCTGCATCAACACACAACCCAAACCACTCAAAGAAGTATCGGAGCACACTACAAAAACTCCAGAACTCGAAGGTAGAGCCAACACAGAAGCAATAGTCAAATTATCCTTAAGCAAAATAAAACTAGACTCACACTCTTCTGTCCAAATAAATTTCCTATCTTTCTGGGTTAACTGCGTCATCGGTCTGGCTATGGAAGAAAATCCCTTGATTAAACGTCTATAATAGCCAGCCAAACCCAAGAAACTGATCTCAGACACATTCCTTTGTCGCTCCCAGTCAAGAACTACCTCACCCTTACTAGGACACAACGAAATACCCTACGCAAAAATGACATGACCCAAAAGAATCACCCTATCCAGCCAAAATTCACACTTAGTGAACTTCGCATACAGCTGCGAGTCTCTCAGTGTCTGCAACACTAATGTCAGATGCTCCTTATGCTCTCTTTTGCTCCTCGAGTACACTAGAATGTCGTCGATGGAAACAATCACAAAGCGATAAATATACTCACTAAATACGTGATGCATCAAATCCATGAAGACATCAGGGCAATTCGTCAATCAAACGGCATCACAAGGAATTCATAATGCCCGTATCTAGTCCAAAACATCGTCTTCGCTACATCAGCATCTCTAATCCAAAACTGGTGATACCCAGATCACAGATCAATCTTAGAGTATACTACTGATCCATACAGCTGATCAAAAAGATTGTCAATCCTTGGTAATGGATAATTATTCTTTACTATCGCTTTGTTCAGCTGCCAAAAGTCAACACACATTCTCATAGATCCATCCTTCTTCTTCACAAAGAGGATCGGAGCTCCCCACAGTGACATGCTTGGCCTAATAAATCTCTTCTCCAACAAGTGGCTTAATTGAACCTTCAGCTCTTTCAACTCGGTTGGCGCCAAACGATACGGGGCTCTCGAAATAGGGTCTTTCCTAGGCACCAACTGTCGGAAAACCGTGGCGGATCCGGATCCCGTCTCCCGACGGCGCAGCGGAAGTTTAAAATTAGCGCCGGGAAACGTTCAATACAATAAAACAATTCAACAAACCATTCATAGGGGGTTCTTTGATTGTTACCTTGTTGGCGTCTAGGCGCCTGGCTCCGACCAGTTTCACGAGGAAACCGGCACTTCACGGTAGGCGGCGGTAGATTACATCTAATCAGGTCCACGACCGGAAGCAAGGTTCCTTCGTCAGCCTGCACTAGAAGGCCTGACGAGATCAGCACGGACGGAAACTCCTCGAAAAGTTGGTCGGAACAAGTCCGATCACTTAGCGGCGGCGGCGGCGGCGGCGGCGGCGATGGTGGTGGCCGGCGGCGGCGGAGGCTTTGGGAGAGGAGTGGGCGGCCAACTTTGGAGCTAGGGTTAGGTTATGAGTTTGAGTTATTTCATAATGAAGCCCTAAGTCTCCTTTAATAAGACTAGTAATGAACTTGGACCGGCCCAACGGGCCCGGGTCCAAATGACGATATCCATCACTGCGACTTCGTTACAACTCCGATCGCCGATCAGATCGGACCGATCGACTCAGTTTCCAAAACTGAATATTATGATCTAAAAAACCATTTTTCAGAACCCCAGTGCAAAATGACCGTTTTGTCCCTCAACAGCGGGAAATCACGATTTGACCCCTGTTGACTTTTAGGAAGTCGAACTTCCAAAAATCCTCTTCATATGCTCAACACATTGAGCTCAGTTTCCGTGCGGGAATCTTGAATCCAGTACTTGTGTGACCCTCAATGGTTCAGGGATACAGCTAGCCGTGGGCCCACAACCATTGTGGCTCCGAAATCACAATTTCGGACTTGCCCAACGGATAATGGTAAAGCGCCTAGCAACATCACGCCATGATCCCCTAGGTATCACTGATAGTGCCTGCAAGAACCAGTTGGTCGTGGTTAGCGTACAGTACGGTCCTTTCAATCCATATATCCCGATGAGATCAACGACCATTGGTAAATCGAGAGTCGCTAGAGATCCGATAGCTATGCATACATCTTGGAGATCGAATAGTGACATCGCGAGTGTAACTAGGTAAACCATTTACCTAAAACACTTCTAGTACTCTGGACATATATTTACACACTATTATCCCCTCAAATAGCATAGGATATCCACGCATGTATGCGAACGGTGAATCCTCGACAACGAGGCATCGACTCCTACATGCATCGGGGTCTCACCCAACCCCGCCGCCTAATGACCCCAAGTGAGTCGGCAAACGGGTCAAAGTGAGACGCCTATCATGTAGAGTCTCAATGACGTTTCGAGTCATGAGGACTAATCAGTACAACCAAGACCTCGGACTTATCCACTCGACAAATGGTAACCAATTGAAAAGTCCGAACGAGGGTAGTTCGATAGATCACCAGGTCACTATCTATCTGCATGCTCAGAACATCACAATGTTCCCTACCAATGAAACATGGTACTTCACATCGCAGATACTAGTCTCAAGCTCGGGCGGCCTTATCCTCATTTTGACGGCCCAATCGACTAGGAACTAATTTAGAATACACAGTGACTATTAGATGTGTTTAATGATAGCCGTCATACCCACTATCACATCTAACATACACTATGGTACATTCTAGGTCTTTATCCAACACAATTGTTAACATTATATAAACATAAGGAAGATGAAGAATGCCATAAAAAAATGCGAATATCATATATAAAGACTGTCATATACAAGTGTCTATAAACCCACACGCCACAAGTTGGCTAGTTGGGCATCTACTCTAACACCAACTCAATGCTGAAGTCGATCTCCCTTCTCGAGGGAAATCCAAGAATCTCCTCGGGAAAGACATCAGGGAAATCTCGAGCAACGGGGATGTCACTAAGATCCAAGCGAGACTCTGAGGATACGTCTAAGGCATAGATCATAAACCTCGATTCTCCAAAGATAACAATCCGAACATCTCCATGTTTGATATCAATGGGATCTTCGACCGAGAGTCATGACCATAGAAGTCCCATTTCTCTCCAAATTGGAGCCGAAAACGCACCACACCATGGAAGCAATCTACTGAGGCTATAAAGCAAGATAACACGTCCATTCCCAAAATGCAATCAAAGTCCCACATGACTAACCTGATCAAGTTGGCCAGCAGCACGTTCTTGCCAAACTTAATCACACAGTCCAAAACAATCTCTTGGGAAAACAAGCCGGCACCAACAGGAGTTGCGATAGACACAACATCACGCTAAGAGATTGTACACAGCCTATACTGTTGGGATCCGGATCACGCCCCTCGGCGAGGCAGCGGAAGAACGAAAAACATGTGCCGGGAGACGATCAATACGATAAAACAAATTTAATTCTATGACATTCATAGGATGTTTAGGTGACTAACTTGCTGGCAACTCGTTCCTGGCTCCGACCGGTTTCGTAAAGAAAAGGCACTTCACGGTAGACTGCGGTAGATAACGCCAATCAGGTCCACGACCGGAGATGGGATTCCTTCGTCAGCCTACACTAGAAGGCCTGACGAGATCTGCGCGGACGGATTATCCTCGTCAAGATTGGCCGGAAACGAATTTCCGGCGGCACGTGGCGGCGGCGGCGCACTTGGGCGGCGGTGGCGGCGTATTTGGAGAGGAGGGGAGGCGGCTATCAAGCTCTAGGTTTAGGGTTTAATTAAGTCTTGTATGTTAACAATGAAACCTAAGCCTAATTAAATAGACTAAGTGGTGGACTTGGACCCGCCCAACGGGCCCGGGTCCAACGGGTGAACATTCAGTTCATCCCCATCACTATGGCTTCATCGTAACTCCGATCTCCGATCAGATCGGACCGATCGACTCAGTTTCCAAAACCGTGGCGGCGGCGGCGCACTTGGGCGGCGGTGGCGGCGTATTTGGAGAGGAGGGGAGGCGGCTATCAAGCTCTAGGTTTAGGGTTTAATTAAGTCTTGTATGTTAACAATGAAACCTAAGCCTAATTAAATAGACTAAGTGGTGGACTTGGACCCGCCCAACGGGCCCGGGTCCAACGGGTGAACATTCAGTTCATCCCCATCACTATGGCTTCATCGTAACTCCGATCTCCGATCAGATCGGACCGATCGACTCAGTTTCCAAAACTGAATGCTATGATCTGAAAAACCATTTTTCAGAACCCCTGTGCAAAATGACCGTTTTTCCCCTCAACATCGGCAAATCACGATTTGACCTCTGTTGACTTTTTAGGAAGTCTCACTCCCAAAATCCTCTTCGTATGCTCAACACATTGAGCTGAGTATCCGTGCGGGAATCTCGAATCCAGTACTTGTGTGACCCTCAATGGTTCAGGGATACAGCTAGTCGTGAGCCCACAACCATTGTGGCTCCGTAATCACAATTCCGGACTTGCCCATCGGATCATGGTAAGAGCGTCTAGCAAAATCGCCCCATGATCCCCTAGGTATCACTGATAGTGTCTGCAAGAACCAGTTGGTCGTGGTTAGCGTACAGTACGGTCCTTTCAATCCATATATCCCGATCGGATCAACGACCATTGGTAAATCGAGAGTCGCTATAGATCCGATAGCTATGCATACATCTTGGAGATCGAATAGTGACATCGCGAGTGTAACTAGGTAAACACATTTACCTAAAACACTTCTAGTACTCTGGCCAGAGATTTATACACTATTATCCCCTCAAATAGCATAGGATATCCACGCATGTCTGCGAGCGGTGAATCCTCGACAATGATGCATCGACTCCTACATGCATCGGGACTCACCCAATCCCGACGCCTTATGACCCCAAGTGAGTCGGCAACGGGTCAAAGTGAGACGCCTATCATGTAGAGTCTCAATGACGTTTCGAGTCGTGAGGACTAATCAGTACAACCAAGACCTCAGACTTATCCACTCGACAAATGGTAACCACATGGAAAGTCCGAAGGAGGGTAGTTCGATAGATCACCAGGTCACTATCTATCTTCATGCTCAGAACATCACAATGCTCCCTACCAATGAAACATGGTACTTCGCATCGCAGATACTAGTCTCGAATTCGGGCGGCCTTATCCTCATTTTGACGACCCAATCGACTAGGAACAGTTCAGAATACACAGTGACTATTAGATGTGTTTCTTGATAGCCGTCATACCCACTATCACATCTAACATACACTTTAGTGCATTCTAGGTCTTTACTCAACGCAATTGTAAATCATCATACGCACAATGAAAGTAAAGAATGCCATATAATAAATGCGAATGTGGACCCAATCGACTAGGAACAGTTCAGAATACACAGTGACTATTAGATGTGTTTCTTGATAGCCGTCATACCCACTATCACATCTAACATACACTTTAGTGCATTCTAGGTCTTTACTCAACGCAATTGTAAATCATCATACGCACAATGAAAGTAAAGAATGCCATATAATAAATGCGAATGTCATATATAAAGATTGTCATATACAAGAGTCTATAAACCCACACGCCACAAGTTGGCTAGTTGGGCATCTACTCTAACAATCTCCCACTTGCCCTAAAGCCAACTACTCATCAGAGGCAGTCCCATTGTTTCGTGATGTTTTTCAAACAAGGGTCCTGGCAAGGGCTTCGTAAGTGGATCAGCAACGTTGTCCGTAGAGGCGACTCTCTCAACTGCTATGTCACCTCTAGCCACAATATCCCGGATTATGTGGTATTTCCTCAGTATGTGTTTGGATCTTTGGTGAGACCTAGGCTCCTTTGCTTGCACAACGGCACCCGTGTTGTCGCAGTACACCGGGACTGGACCAACTCCATTAGGAATGACGCCCAACTCTTGGACGAAATTCCTTATCCAAACGGCCTCCTTAGCAGCTGTTGCTGCAATGTACTCAACCTCAGTGGTTGAATCCGCGATGGTGTCTTGCTTGGAACTCTTCCAAGAGACAGCACCACCATTGAGCATGAATACAAATCCAGAGGTTGATTTCGAATCATCCACGTCACACTGGAAGCTAGAATCAGTGTAGCCTTCCAGTTTCAGTTCACCATCCCCATAGACCATGAACATATTCTTAGTCCTTCGTAAGTACTTAAGAATATCTTTCACAGCCTTCCAATGCAATTGGCCGGGGTTGGCCTGGTAGCGGCTCGTGACACTCAGAGCATATGCGATATCCGGTCTAGTCGAGATCATGCCATACATAATACTACCTATTGCCGAGGCATATGGTACACGTGCCATACTCTCTATCTCCTCATCAGTCTTTGGACACATAGACTTAGATAGAGTGACCCCGTGGCAGATAGGTAGGTGTCCTCTCTTGGACTCTTCCATAGAGAACCTCTTAAGTATGGTATCGATGTAGGTAGCTTGGGTGAGTCCGAGCATCCGTTTAGATCTATCCCGATGATCTGTATTCCAAGATATAGGATGCTTCACCCATGTCCTTCATCGAAAATCGGCTAGACAGCCATACTTTAGTTGATTGCAACATTCCTACATCATTCCCAATGAGTAG
>KQ996014.1:23337-42409 GCA_001598015.1 Dorcoceras hygrometricum | reverse complement strand
TGCAGCATTCCTACATCATTCCCAATTAGTAGAATGTCATCAACATAAAGTACTAGGAACGTCACAGCGCTTTTAACTACCTTTTTATAGACACTGGCTCCTCGGGATTCTTGATGAAACCAAATTCCTTAATTGTTTCATCGAATCTCAGGTTTCAACTTCGTGATGCTTGTTTGAGACCGTAGATCGATCTCTGAAGCTTGCATACCTTATGCTCGCTTCCTACAGATGTGAAACCCTCAGGCTGCGTCATATAGATCTCTTCCTTAATGTTTCCATTAAGGAACGCATTTTTCACATCCATTTGCCATATCTCTTAGTCGTACCATGCGGCTATGGCTAAAAAGATTCTAATTGACTTGAACATTGCGACTGGCGAGAAGGTTTCATCATAGTCAACACCTTGCCTTTGAGTGTAACCTTTCGCGACCAGTCGTGCCTTGTAGATCATTACCTTACCATCAGGCCCAAGTTTCCTCTTGTATACCCATTTACACCCAATAGGAACAATTCCTTCGGGAGGATTAACAACGTACCATGCGGCTATGGCTAAAAAGATTCTAATTGACTTGAACATTGCGACTGGCGAGAAGGTTTCATCATAGTCAACACCTTGCCTTTGAGTGTAACCTTTCGCGACCAGTCGTGCCTTGTAGATCATTACCTTACCATCAGGCCCAAGTTTCCTCTTGTATACCCATTTACACCCAATAGGAACAATTCCTTCGGGAGGATTAACAAGAGTCCAAACTTGGTTAGCATGCATCGAGTCTAACTAAGACTGCATTGCTTCAAGCCACAAATTAGAATCTGCATCGGAAATTGCCTCCTTGAAAGTTCTTGGATCAGATCCAACAACTTGATCATCTTGATCATCTTCAAGGAGAAAACCATATCTCTCAGGAGCCCTAGGAACCCTTTCGGATCTCATAGGTGCGACCATTTTTGGTACTGGCTCTGTAGGTGCGGGAGACTCACCTGGTACTTCGATTGGATCTCGAACCTCTTCGAGTTCTACTATTTTGCCCTTTCTATCAAGTAGAAATTCCCTTTCCATAAATGTGGCATTCCTAGAAAGAAACACTTTTGTTTCGCTGGGATAGTAGAAGTAGTATCCAATGGAATTCTTTGGATACCCAATGAAGTAGCATAAGATGGATCTCGTATCCAGCTTATCTCCCACTGTCTGCTTCACGTAAGAAGGACATCCTCAAATCCTCATAAATGAGTATTTGGGTGGTTTGCCCATCCATATCTCATATGGAGTCTTATCCACTGCCTTGGTGTGGACATTGTTCAACAACATTACCGCCGTTTCGAGCGCATAGCCCCAAAACGAGGTAGGAAGTTCAGTGAAGCTCATCATAGATCGAACCATGTCTAACAGGGTTCGATTACGACGCTCCGCTACACCATTGAGCTGTGGTGTGGCCGGAGGGGTCCACTGTGCGAGAATCCCATTCTCTTTCAGATAGTCTTGAAATTCAGCACTTAAGTATTCACCACCTCGATCGGATCGAAGTGCTTTAATACTTTTGCCTAATTGATTTTCTACTTCAGCCTTGAATTCTTTGAACCTTTCAAAGGATTCAGACTTGTGCTTCATTAAGTACAAGTACCCATACCTAGAGTAGTCGTCGGTAAAGGTGATGAATTATGTGTGACCGTACTTAGTACCAATACTGTGGGCCGCACACAACAGTATGGATCAAATCCAATAGGCCTTGAGCACGCTCACCCTTGCCATTGAATGGTTGCTTAGTCATCTTTCCATTAAGACAAGACTCACAAGTCGGTAGGGAGTTAATGTCTGACAGATCAAACATGTCACTCCTAACTAACTTGTTCATCCTACTTAGAGAAACATGACCAAGCCTAGCGTTCCAAAGTTGTGCTGGGTTTAAGCTATCGTGTTTCCTTTTAATCGTTGTTGTATGTGTTTCGACATCGCGAGTTGGAACGTCTTTTAATTTTAAGGTGTACAAATCGTTTTCGCGTTCCCCAATTCCAACCAAATATTCATTCTTGTAAATATTGCAAATCGAGTTAGCAAACATACAAGAATATCCATCACTATCAAGAATAGAAACAGAAATAATGTTCTTTATTAATTCGGGAACAAACAAAACGTTTCTCAATAACAACTTAAAATCAGAAGAAAGAAATAAATAAACATCTCCTATAGCTACTGCAGCAACTATTGCTCCATTGCCAAGCCTCAAGTGGGTCTCACCCTCTCTAAGACGTCGGCTTCTTGTCATCACCTGCAAATCATTGGAGATATGAGATCCACATCCGGTATCAAGTACCCAAGAAGTCGAATTAAGAGACATATTTATTTCGATATAGAACATACCTTTTGCAGTTAGCAACTGCTCGAGGTATTCCTTGCAGTTCCTCCTCCAATGCCCAGGCTTGTGGCAGTGGTGGGAAACATCCTCGCTCTTTTTTGGCTTGGAATCCTTTGCCTTTGGTCGGCTTCTTGTCATCACCTGCAAATCATTGGAGATATGAGATCCACATCCGGTATCAAGTACCCAAGAAGTCGAATTAAGAGACATATTTATTTCGATATAGAACATACCTTTTGCAGTTAGCAACTGCTCGAGGTATTCCTTGCAGTTCCTCCTCCAATGCCCAGGCTTGTGGCAGTGGTGGGAAACATCCTCGCTCTTTTTTGGCTTGGAATCCTTTGCCTTTGGCTTCTTGGTGGGCTTTTCCTCCTTCGCAGGGGCAGAACGCTTCTTACCCTTGCGCCTGGGCCCCTTCTTCGTAGAGGAAGAAGATCCCATGAGGAGGACGGGCTTGTCCTTCTTTATGGTTCCTTCGAACACTACAAGCATGTTAACCACCTCTTCAAGGGTGGCTGCCAGCTTGTTCATGTTGAAGTTGACCACAAAAGGGTCGAATGCAGCAGGCAGTGAGAGGAGAAGCACATCCACAGAAAGCTCGTGTGGAAGTGTGATATCAAGGCCCGACAGCTTTTAAACGAGCCCAATCATACGAACCCCATGCTCGCGGACCGAAGTCCCATCGCGCATGCGGCTCGTCATCAGCTCCTTGACAGCCGTGAACCTCTCATGTCGAGAGTTCTCCCCATACAGTTCTTTGAGATGAAAAAGTATGTCAGCAGCATACTTTGTCTTCTCAAAGCGCCGTTGCATTTCATTGGACATCGATGCCATCACATAGCATCGAGCTTTAACCTCGTCGTCCCACCATTGTTTAAGCGTAACCAGCTCCTCAGGGCTGATATCGGCAGGGGCTTCCTTCAGAGGGCACTTTTCTATCGTATAAAGAAGTTTCTCCGAAGCCAACACAAGGTTGAGGTTGCGGAGCCAGTCTTGGTAGTTCAGACCGGTGAACTTGTTGATATCCAGTATAGCAACGAGTGGGTTTTTGAACGAATACATTATAAATGCAGTTATACTGAAAAGAAAACAGACAATCATCACTAACTATATATAAAATAATCGCTAAGACATAAAACATGGTCGTTTAGTTTTATGAATTACCCTCCCACTATTTTAACGATTTCACCACCCTCTAATGAAATCGAGAAAGCAAGTTTCTTTAGTGGGTACACGGAGCCCAATCAAGCGATCATGGTCCCGAATAATATCAGCCAACCACGACCCCCAAAAGGTAGTTTCCGATTGCAACCGGTGCAACCTCCATGTATTCACCTCACGTCCAGTAAGGGCCCAATAATATGACGCTGTTTACTATCACGTGTCAAGATGACCCATCAATGTTGAGTCGTGAAGGACGGTCCCCTTAACGTCCCCAATAATATGAGCCAACGTTAAAGGGAGTTCCAACCGACTCACAACAATTTTCAATGGCGTGGACAGCTTTCCGGCATACATGACCCCCTCAATAATATGAGCCGGGCCATGTATACGGGTAGCATCGGCGTACACCCATTGTTGATGGAAGGTAGGGAAATATAAACAAATTTAAATCCCCTTTGGTTTATCGAATAAACTTTTATCTTGATATTAGTTTTAAATCGTATTTAAAACGAGGGATTTTATTTTCGAAAAGTTTGGTCTCATGCATTATATTTTAAATCATATTTAAAACATGCGGATTCAACTAACTATATATCATATATATAGACATTGGGATGATCGATCGCGAGAGCTATGCAGTTCGTGGTTGCCAATCATGGACCTGGGTCCAATCCTAGGTGAAATGCAATATGCAATGAAATCCTATTACATTTGCTTCCGGTTTTACAGATCTTCGGTCTTCAATATCTTTGATCGTCATCGGGACCACCATCTTCAAAAGTCCTCCCACTAAGTCTAGTAATTTACAATAAATTTCCATGACACATAAGGGATGACAGGCCCGAAAACCAAGGAGACAAAACAGGTTGCTACAACGCCGTGAGGAACAACGGACGGCGGCCGCACGGCGGCGGCTGCCGCCTGCATGACATGCGTCGCAAGGCCGCATGCTGCTCCCCAAGGCAGCGCGCATATCGCGCTGCCTAACGTGCGGCGCAAGGCCGCACGTTGCTGCCCATCGAAAGAAGCATGGTGCGCCAAAGATGGCGCACAACAGCGCTGTCATGCGCGAGGCCAGTGGCCTCTGGTCGGCCGCCTTGCGCAGCAAGTGCGCAGGCCATCGCGCGCGGGGAATGGAGGTGGCGCAGCCATGCGCGGCGGCGCCGTGGCCGGCATGCAAAAATTTTGATTTCGATTTCAAAATCCGAGATCTGATACAATTATGGCACAACTGTATTGAAGGATCCGAGCCTTGGCTCTAATACCACTGTTGGGGAACCGTGGCGGATCCGGATCCCGTCTCCCGGCGGCGCAGCGGAAGTTTACAATTAAGCGGCGGGAAACGTTCAATACAATGAAACAAATAAACAAACCATTCATAGGGGGTTCTTTGATTGTTACCTTGCTGGCGTCTAGGCGCTTGGCTCCGACCAGTTTCACGAGGAAACCGGCACTTCACGGTAGGCGACGGTAGATTACGTCTAATCAAGTCCACGACCGGATTTGATCTTCCTCCGATCAGCCTGCACTAGAAGGCTGATGGATTTTATCACGAATGGAATCACCTCGTCGCAGTGATTGAAACAAGTCCGATCACGTAGAAGACGGCGAGAGGCGGCGGCGCTTGGGACAAACCATTCATAGGGGGTTCTTTGATTGTTACCTTGCTGGCGTCTAGGCGCTTGGCTCCGACCAGTTTCACGAGGAAACCGGCACTTCACGGTAGGCGACGGTAGATTACGTCTAATCAAGTCCACGACCGGATTTGATCTTCCTCCGATCAGCCTGCACTAGAAGGCTGATGGATTTTATCACGAATGGAATCACCTCGTCGCAGTGATTGAAACAAGTCCGATCACGTAGAAGACGGCGAGAGGCGGCGGCGCTTGGGAGGGCCGACGGCGGCGTGTGGTTGAGGGAGAGGGGCGGCCGACTTTTGAGTGGAGGCTAGGGTTTTCAAGTTGTGATACATGTATTGTGCAACCCTAGGCTCAAGACTATGTATAGGTGTGATGGGCTTGAACCGGCCCATTGGACCTGGGGCGGGCCTAGTCCAACGTATGAACATTCGGTTCATCTGCATCACCGTGGTTTCATCATAATTCCGATTGACGATCAGATCGGACTGATCGACTCAGTTTCAAAAACTGAATATTATGATGCGAAAACAATTTTTCAGATACTTAGTCCAAAATGAAAGTTTTGCCCCTCAACAGCGGGAAATCGCAATTTGACCCCTGTTGACCTTTAGGAAGTCGCACTCCCTAAAATTCTCCTCATATGCTCAACACATTGAGCTCAGTTTCCGTGCGGGAATCACGAATCCAGTACCTGTGTGACCCTCAATGGTTCAGGGATACAGCTAGCCATGGGCCCACAACCATTGTGGCTCCGAAAACACAATTTCGGACTTGCCCAACGTATCATGGTAAAGCGCCTAGCAACATCGCGCCATGATCCCCTAGGTATCACTGATAGTGCCTGCAAGAACCAGTTGGTCGTGGTTAGCGTACAGTACGGTCCTTTCAATCCATATATCCCGATCAGATCAACGACCATTGGTAAATCGAGAGTCGCTAGAGATCCGATAGCTATGCATACATCTTGGAGATCGAATAGTGACATCGCGAGTGTAACTAGGTAAACCCATTTACCTAAAACACTTCTAGTACTCTGGCCAGAGATTTATACACTATTATCCCCTCAGATAGCATAGGATATCCACGCATGTAAGCGAGCGGTGAATCCTCGACAACGAAGCATCGACTCCTACATGCATCGGGGTCTCACCCAATCCCGCCGCCTAATGACCCCAAGTGAGTCGGCAAACGGGTCAAAGTGAGACGCCTATCATGTAGAGTCTCAATGACGTTTCGAGTCGTGAGGACTAATCAGTACAACCAATACCTTGGACTTATCCACTCGACAAATGGTAACCACTTGGAAAGTCCGAACGAGAGTAGTTCGATAGATAACCAGGTCACTATCTATCTGCATGCTCGAAACATCACAATGTTCCCTACCAATGAAACATGGTACTTCGCATCGCAGATACTAGTCTCGAGCTCGGGCGGCCTTATCCTCATTTTGACGGCCCAATCGACTAGGAACTGATTCAGAATAGACAGTGACTATTAGATGTGTTTCATGATAGCCGTCATACCCACTATCACATCTAACATACACTATGGTGCATTCTAGGTCTTTACCCAACACAATTGTTAACATTATATAAACATAACAAAGATAAAGAATGCCATAAACAAATGCGAATATCATATATAAAGATTGTCATATACAAGAGTCTATAAACCCACACGCCACAAGTTGGCTAGTTGGGCATCTACTCTAACGTCACATCCATACCTTACGCAGATCTTGGCAAAATACCTCAGCACAGCTTACGGCTAACAGCAGAACACATTCCCTGCTCCGCTCAAGTCTCTGCCGATAGCTCAATGCAAAAACCACAAGAGAGGCTCCAATATGTCAAGATACCTAAGAAAATCAGCTCTGCTCAAGCTTACACGGCTTATGGCCTAAAGTTTCGTTGATCAGAAAAACTATGTCTAACTAACAGAGCACTATCCAGCTCAAAAATAAATGTTAGGAATAGATATTAACTATAGCGGAACACGGTTACAAGAACCGAAGCTCAATTCTACCGAAAATCGTGAACCCTAGCTCACACAGCTCCTCAGTGATTATCTCGGTCCGACCTCCTTTAGACTCCAAACTGATACAGGAGCGTAGGCTCCAAGAGGGGTTTTAAATCGAGGTACCCTCACTCAAAACTAACCGACCAAGCTCTGGAAATCGAAAGAAGAAGATATCAGGTGAACAGTAACCACTAGGGTTTGGATAATATCTGTCGAGGTACTCGGGAGAGGATGAGGATAAGGATATGTGTGTTTAAAAATAACTAAGTGTTGGTCAACACTTATATACACGCTCTCCAGTTATAGCTACAGTAAAATCAAACCAGCTCAGACCTCTTTATTGTACCAGCTTAGGCACACAAACACCAAAACCAGCTCTCGCTCTACACGGACCAGCTCGGAGCATCTAGCACATCTCTAAGCTGGATCCAGCTCGCGCAAACACAGGAAATCCAAAGATGCTTGCCTCTAAGCTGGTGTCTCAAATCCAGCTCGCGGAAGAAACTCGAACCAGCACAACAAAACAGTCCAACTCGGAGCTATGCTCTCAGACCAGCTCGCATCTGATCTAACCTATGCCAAACCCGAAGGTTACCAACATTTTAAAACAACGCTCCTAAGCTGATCGCTAAGTAGTTCACAGGATAAACAACGCTCCTAAGCTGATCGATAAAAAGTTCATAGGATAAAATCCAGCTCAGCGCTCAATTTGCTATCCAGCTCTGAACTAATCTGCCCAACCAGCTCAGACCAAAGCTCGTCTTGGTTAATCACTACTCTGATCTGGTTAACATGTTAAATTACCATCTAATAATTCTGCTCCTCAAATTTTAAGGCTGTTGACACTGATACTTATGCTGAAAATATCTCCACCTCTAAAAGAAAAGAAGAGAAAAAAATATGAATCACGATTAATAATGTAACATTCAGGAAATCCATAAATCCACAAGTTATTTATTTTTCCTTGAAGGGTTAAACTGCTATTTTTTCCTTTACAATTTATGTTTCTCCTGAGCTGATTTCTTCAGTTTTGTCCCAGGCAGTTCGTGGACTGTTCCTGCAAGATTGAACCCAAGCACAGTTCGGTCTCTTTTAAAAAATATTTCTTTTCAGAAAAATGATTGCAGTTGTTAGAAACCCATGCCTTGTGTAAGTTCTTTTTACCTACTTCACTATTTCATGGAGGTTATAGAAGGCGTGGGTGTGCTTTTCAAACCCACAAACCAATCAAGCTTTATTTTACAGTTTTCTTAAGCGTTTCGATCATGCATGTTGGAGATTCAAGTCGAAGATGTTCTCTGCAACCTGCCATTCAACGTAAGGCAAGTAATTCTGTTCTTGGACGTATCCCTGAAAGCATAATACGTTCTTTCAGCTTGTGTGCTTGAGTTTTGTAGTTCCTCTAGAGTTTTCTGTTTCGATTTAGCTGAAATGGTCTTCCAAAATGAATGCGTGTTCGCAGTAGTGTTTTGTTCTTCAAAAGTGACCGAAAGAGTTTGGTTTTATGGAATCAAATGTTAGTTTTTCTTTAAAAATTATTGGGATGTACAAAGATAGCTTCAAGGTAAAGCTCTCTGAATGTTATAATGAGTACTTTGTACTGAAGGGCTGAGAATGAGGTTCATAGCTGATAGGAGAAGCTGGTCTAGTTAGAACTCTGTTCTGACCTGATAAGCTAAGATAATCTACTCGAAATTCTCCAAGCTGGATTCAATACAATTTTGTTGTTCTAGTCTAGTAGGATTCGAGGTTCTGATCTGATAGGCGAAGCTGGTCTAGTTAGAGCGTTGTTCTGGTATCTGATAAGCTTAGCTAATGGGTTCGGACTTCTCCAAGATGTTTCCAGTACTCGTGTTGGACAGTTAAGGATGAGGTCCTGAGCTAATAGGCAAGATGGTCTAGTTGGAACGCTGCTCTGATCTGATAAGCTTAGCTAATCGTTCGAACATCTCCAAGATGTTACTGGATAGCTAAGAACGAGGTTCTGAGCAGATAGGCAAAGCCGGTCTAGTTAGAACAGTTAAAGCTCGATCCGAAAATTTCAAATATTAATCTAGGAAGGTGCAATCTATAAGATAATAACTTGATTTAGGCTAATTTGCAACTTCTTTAAAATTTCAGATCGCATACTGTATGAGAACAGATTATAACTTGTCAAAGAAATACTTAACTGCGAAACTTTACATATATATATATATAAACAGAGATACAAATCCATTTAGATTACATTTAATAAATGAGGAAGTAATCTGAAATTTACAAAAATACTATCATAAAGTCTATACAACAAAAAAATGAGAACTGAAAATAGCACGGAAGTGAAAAAACCAGGAATAAAAAAAGGCAGGAAATACAAGCATATTAATAACTGTTACTGTATCAAATATCTCGTAAGCTTATAAAGTTTAAAAGCTTATAAGCTGAATACCGTAATCTGGTAGAATTAAATCTTTGAAAGCATAACTACACATGTTCTAATCATACTGAAAACATTTACTGATCTTTAAAAGGAAGTGACATAAACATTTCTTTGAGCTGTGGATATGAATCACCCTGTGCTCTGTTCGTATTTTCTATGGAATTATGGCTCAAAAGCTCTCTTTAGGTCAAAGTCGTTTGATCAAACTATCATCTGAAATCAAGAACTGGGGACTAAATCACAACTTTTCTGTGGAGGGGTAAATAGTTCGTCAACTATAAAGCCTTGTCCCTTCCAATGTGCAGGGGCACACTGGTTCGTCAGCCAGCGTCCTCACCCTTCATATGTGACCGTCGGCTATCTTTGCCATAAATCATTTTAAACTTTGAAATATACCTCCTTTAAATCTTTTTGTAAAATCATTTTGATTTTCTCTGATCTGGAACCGATCGTTTTCAAATATGATTTGTTGTTTTAAAAACACTTTAGATGTTCAGAAACTATTGGGAGTTCATTTGAAGAAGAAAACTGGAACCAATTTGGGCTATTGAAACAAACAGTGAACAACAGAGATCTAAGCTGGTGTACTATTCCTTGCAATGGGTATACGAACAGAATGGAGTTATACCATCGAATCAAAGCTAAAGTAAAGAAGAATTAAAGTTGAAATCACTATATCAATCCAGAATGGTCCTAAGCTGTATCAGTTCGGAGTAAAGCAGCACGCGAACGTTCTGGTTCAAAATAGAAAACCAGATCTGGGCTGTTTGGTCAATCAAAGTCAACTCAGCTCGGACGATCAGATCGTGAGAAGTCTGAACAATGAAATACTATTTTAAACGGTCTTGAATACTGAACAAGGTCACAAAAGCGAACTGGACATTGAAATCAGATCACAATCGGACTGGACTATAAGACCAGCTCATGACTTAGAAACCAATTTTGTAAAGATAAACAGATCTTGAACTTAGGTCAAAAGTAAATAACAGCTTAGAATATTTTCTTAGTCTGAAGAAACAAAAAATATTAAAGGGAAACTTTCAGAAACAAAACACGTAAGCTGCTTGTAAGCTGCTTGAAGAACATCCCAGAAAACTCAAGAACAAACAGAGACGAACATGGTAAAACATTTTCTAGCAACTCGTCTTTTGAATCAAATTCACAGCAAACCCATACTTTCTAAAGAAAACATCTTAAACTAATCTATGCGTTTGAGGAACTTCAAAAACAGTACTCAAACCTTTAAAAACTCATACAAACATGCAAACTGAAACAATATATGCTTTCTAAAGTGCAGCAAGAAACAGAGTTTACTTGTCTTATCTGTGACGACGATTACAATGAACTATCTGGCTAGATCAAAACACAAACCCGATCGGTCCTTTTGAAAACTTTAAAAGCTTTGGTCGATTTCTTGTTTATAGAGAGCACCGCTTCAATAGTTTTTCCTTTATGTGATGTTTTTGTTGTGAAAGAACATGGATGATGTTTTGGGAAGATTTTATATGAAAATATTAAAGCCTAAATGGGTAAAAAAATACGTTTCTTTTAAAGTGCTACTCAATTTTAAGAACAAATAAAAATACAAATCTAATCGATTTAGTTAAAAGATGAAATGAACCGGGATTGTAGGAACCGACTGGACAGTCTTGCAACCGTTTATCTAATATGGAAAATCAGCTCAGATGAAAGATGGTTGACAATAACATTACAAATAGATCCACCGATATTTAAACTTTATATTTGTGGATTTATGGATTTCTGGGCGCTACAATCTATCCTCCTTATAACTTTCGTCCCCGAAATGTACTTACTTAAACAAATCTGGGTAGCTAATTCGCATATCAGCCTCAGCCTCCCAGGTTGCTCCCCTTTCTGAATGGTTTGCCCACTAAATCTTGATCATGGGGATACTTCTATTTCTTAGTCTACGGTTTTCTCTCAGAAGAATCTTCACTGGCTCTTCTTCATTGGTCAGATCAGGTGCAAGATGTATCAGCTCGTACCTTAGCACATGTTAAGGGTTCGAAATATATTTCCTGAGAGCTGATATATGAAACACATTGTGAACTGCTGATAATTGGGGTGGAAATGCTAATCTATAAGCTAATGTCCCTATCCTTTCCAGAACTTCAAACGGGCCAATATATCTGGAACTTAGCTTAACTTTTCTTCCAAATCTCATTACATCCTTCATGGGAGCTACTTTTAGAAACACATGATCACCTACTTCGAAATTCAGATCGCGGCGATGGCTATCAGCATAGATCTTTTGTCTACTCTGTGCCGTCCTCATACGATCACGTATTCTTTTGATGGCTTCAGCAGTCTGTTTTAAAATATCAGCTATTTCCGTTCTTTCACCTACATCATCCCAAAGTATCGATAATCTACACTTTCTTCCATAAAGAGTTTCGTACGGAGCCATTTCTTTTGAAGCCTGATAATTGTTGTTATACGTGAACTCCACTAAGGGTAATTTAACATCCCAACTTTCTGCAAACTCAAGGGTACACGCACCAAGTAAATGCTCTAGTGTTTGAATTACTCTTTCAGATTGTCCATCAGTTTGCGGATGGAAAGTTATACTGAAGGTTAACTTGGTTTCCATGGCTCTATGTAAGCTCTTCCAGAACATGGAAGTAAACCTTGGATCTCGATCTGATACTATGGAACTTGGAATTCCATGATATCACTATTTCTTTCACGTATAGCACAACATATTTATTTAAATCATACATTGTCTTCACTGGTAATAATTGAGCTAACTTGGTTAATCTATCAACTATAACTCAAATATAGTTGAATCCATGGAGTGTTCTTGGCAAACCCACTACAAAATCCATAGCAATATTATCCCATTTCCATACTGGTATGGGAGAGGTTTAAACATTCCTGCTAGACGTTGATGCTCTGCTTTCACTTGCTGGCATGTTAAACACTTAGAAACGAATTTGGAGATATCACGTTTCATTCCTGGACACCAAATTTTTTTTTCCAAATCCTTATACATTTTCATGCCTCCTAGTGAATTGAATAAGGAGTGTTATGGGTTTCATTCATAGTCTCGACACGCAAGTTATCAGCTCACGGTAACCATATCCTATCTTGGTATCTCACAATTGCTTCTACTGTTGTATAAAGATTTCCACCTCTGTCTTCATTTTGCTGCTTCCATTTAAGTAATTGGTCATGTTTTGCTTGACTTCTCTAATGCGATCTTTTAACGTGGACTGGATGGTAAGCACCTCTAACCTTGCAGCACATTCATGCATAATCACATCCAGTTCAAATCTCTCAATTTCTTTAGCTAATGGTATCTGAACTGAAAGTTGAGCTAACCCCACAGATTTTATACTCAACGCATCTGCTACTATGTTAGCTTTACAGGGGTGGTAGTTAATAACACAATCTTAGTCTTTTACCAGTTTTAGCCATCTTGTTTGTCTCATGTTGAGTTCCTTCTGGGTAAAGAAATACTTGAGGCTTTTGTGATCTGTAAATATCTCACATTTTTCTCATATAGGTAGTGTCTCCAAATCTTCAATGCAAACACCACCGTTGTGCTTAGGATAATTCTTCTCATGAAGTTTCAGTTGCCTAGAAGCATAGTCAATTACCTTCTTTTCTTGCATTAAGACAGCACCAATCCTATCTTAGGTGCATCTGTAAAAATTGTGTAGTTCCCTTTTCCCGATGGCAGAGTTAAAACAGGGGCTTCTATCAATGCTTGTTTTAATCTCTCAAAGCTGGACTGACATTCTAGTGTCCAATCATACCTAACAGTCTTCTTGGTCAATGTTGTTAAAGGGACTGCTATCTTGGAAAATCCCTTAATAAATCGTCGGTAATAACCTGCAAGACCTAAGAAACTACGAACCTCTGTAATACTCTTAGGTACAGGACACTCCCGTGAGACCCGAAAGCTGATGAGATTAATCGGGTTATGTTGAATTCAGATTTGAGCAAACGAATCTGGGCGATCAGCTTTGAGTCGATATGATTGGAAAAGCTATCGGGTTTGTATAAGCCCTTGAAACAGACCTGGAGATTTAGAGTATTGTCGTGGGATCTGTTCAGATGTTGTATTGGTCACCGCTGAGTGATCGTGTTCAGCAGTCGTAGCGAGATCTGTTGTCGCTGAGCTGAAGAGAGTAGGCTAGCTTGTTGTGTAGCGAGTAGCTAAACTACGTCGTTTGGATTAGTTGGAACAACAGTGTTTTGGCTTAGAGATTGAAGCTCAGTGTGTCAGCTTTGGTCTTCAGATTTGAGAGAGATCTGAGTGTTAGAAAGCGACGCCGTTTTGAAGTTTCAGACTTCGTTTTCGCTAGCGATTCAGATTTGAGTAGCGGGTGACGTGTCCAGTTGTGAGAAAGGACTTGTGCGACGTCTTTTGAATTAGTAGAGATCTGCTTTGGCGTAGAGTGAGATCTGTTGCGAGATTTCGATGCGAACGGGAATATCAGCTTTGATATTTAAGTTGTCGGTGAGATCTGTTCAGCGGTCTAGGACAGATCTGAGTATATAAGAGGACTTGGTATTTGTTGCTTTGTATTGTTTCCTGACAGTTAGAATATTTCCCGATAGCGAACTCTGTCTCCATACCCTAGCTACTGTTCACCGAACCTTATCTTCTTCGATTGCCGACGGTAGAAGCTCCGATTGAAGTAAGAGTGGTAGCGTTGGACTCCTCTATCTGAGACGCTTCGTTTGGTGCTGCTTTTGGACGCTTGCTTGAAGCTGGTGAGGTGTGCTAAGACATCTCCCTTGTGTAGTCTGTTAGCGTTCCGTCCTAGCTTGTTGGGGTAAGTGTTCAGATTCTACCCTGTGTTGTTTAGAGCTCTCTGTTAAGATAGAGGGGTAGAATAGCGCTGGTTGAGTTCGTAGCTCCCAGCTGTTGCTTTTTTGTGTTTCGGTCCTTGAGTAGTTGCTTGTATTTGGCTTAGCATGTGTGAGATCTGTATTTCTCGGGACCCTGTTGTAGTAATTATAGCACAGAAGACTTGAGGTACGGATGTGAGCTTGCTTACAGTGTTGAGATTTGGCATGGATATGTGCTCATGCTTGCTGTTTTGTGATGCCGTGTATATTGTATTGTTATTTGTTGCATTTTGTTGCACTGCATACATGCATCTGTTCCATGCTGTTATCAAATATCTTGTAGCCGTATCTTGCTTGCTGATTTGAGCGTGCCAGGGTGCTTGTAGAGGCGTGCGGGTAACTCCTGTCCCTTATCTCCCTGCTGGGACTGTTAGCCACCGTTAGCGGAGTGGGTAGCTCCCATATCTCATGTGTTGGGAAACAGCAGGTTGAGCGTTGATAATGCACCTGGTACCGTGTGTTGAGACGAGTGGGTAGCTGCCATATACTCACACACATTGTGGCCACTGCCTTCTGTTCGGATTTCAGTTGTGGAGCTGTCCTTGGAAACCTTTGGCTCCCTGTGTTCGGTTGTAGCCTTGATCTCATGCATAGCATTTGAATTTTATATGTTGCTATCTAACCGCTATTTTCAGTTGCTCTCCGTACTGAGGTTTGACCCTTGTCCCTCTTGGGCCTTCTTGTGTGTTGCCTGTGTGTGTTTTCAGGTTATTATGGTTACTCTGCTGGTCATGGAGTAGACCCAGCTGGTGGTGCTCCAGGAGGTGGTTAGAGTGTCCCAGTTAGCGTATAGCATATTATGTATCCGTACTGTTAGCCGGGGGTTGTCCTATGCTTTGTAGTAGTAGTTGTTTGGTACTTGATATATTTTAACGTTGTACTGTTGTACTGAGTGATTTTAATTACTGGGATATTTTGAGTATTGTTGTATTTTAAATTATATGTTTTAATCGTCAGGCCAAGCGAAAATTTTAAGCCACTTTTGCATGCTTCCGCTATTGTTTTGCGTTGTTTAACTCTGTTTGGTGCATGAGGCATGACAGTTTTGGTATAAGAGCTTAAGCTGGGATAAACTCGATTTCTTTTGATCACACTCGAGTCTAGGCACGGTGTTGCTTGTTGCATGTGCATGACTATGTGATTTAATTGTTGTATGTTATATCTGTTGCTGTCTGACCTTACCCTCTTAGTGCCTAGACGTAGGGGTAGAGGTAGAGGGCAGTTTTAGGAAGTGTCAGGCCACGCGTGATAATACAATAATTATGCGGAAGCATCATAAAAATATGGGCTAAAAATTTTCGAATAATGGGCCTGATCCAATTTTCATTCAAATACATTCATAATAAAATAGGAGTTTAACTCAAAACTTAAACAACAACAGTGAATAACACGCCAACTGATCCCCAACAACATAAAGGCATAGGACATCCCCTGGCTCAATATAAATATCCATACTACTGGGATTCAAATCAAAAAGGGGATCGACCAGCTGAAGCTCCACTCTGTCCAGCATGGTTACCTGAAGAACCTGAAATGGCCCACACAGCCCAAAGCAGCCCAACATAGGGAAAATAAACAAGGTCAAACCTCAGTACGAAGAGCACAATAAAAGCATATATCATATCACACAATGCAATATATCTATCGTGCAATGCATGAAAGGGATACCAAGAATCATCGGTAGGCAAGCATATAGCACAACGACTCAGCTGTGCCGATCTCATCAATCATCATCATCTTGTGATTTTCAGGTGCGACGACTCAACCGACCATCACAAGGCATAGTGGTATTCAGGCTCGACGACTCAGCTGGCCACCACATCAAATCAGCGTTGGACCTTTCAGGCACGACGACTCAGCCGGCAGATCACAACGTGTAAAGGAATTCGGCTTTCAAAGGAATCAGGCTCAATATGTATGCGTGAATGCACAGCAGAATCATGCTTAAAATCATACATTTATCTCACGCACAAAACAGATAATGAGCACAGAATCATCATACAATCAACACAAATAACAACAGCTAATACACGATAGAAATATCCCAAAGCTGATAACGAAGCTGCTAAAATCTAGCTCAATTCGTACCTCAATCAGCTTCTACCTCAACAGATCTTACACAACAAGGGAGTAGCAACCAACTCATGTCTACTGTCCAAGAAGCTTCACGTACGAACTCAACAGAAGCCACTATAAGCTCGAATCTGTTAAGATATCTCCAATATCAACTCAATTCTGAACTCAACAGCTTAAATTCTAAAGCCCAGTAACTCAACTCAATTACCTAACTCCACAGAGCACTACTCAACTCTCTATTACGAATATTAAATACGGTTAAAAGAATCACTTACCCAAAATACGAATATTAAATCGGTAAAGAATCACTTACCCAAAGCTGTTAAAGAATAGACAAGCTACTGGTCAACAATCGCGAAGTCACTCAACCACTGTAACAACTTCGCGCTCCTCAATTCCCGCGACTCCAGTCTCCAAACTGGTATCAATCAAAACCCTAGAGAAGACGAGCTCAACACTACCAATCTTGCTCCAAACGGCGGCGAAAAATGACGGCAATCGATGGAAATAGGGTTCGGGTGAACAGTAACATTCGAGGGTTATCGGGATGAAGATATGGAATATAAGGTTTGAAAATACTCTAAGTGTTGATCAGCATTTACATTTAAATCCCCAGTCAAAGCTGCAACAGAAGTCATTAGCGACTTATTCAGATCTCTCCCCAACTCAGATCTTGGTACTAAACAACTTTCATTCTAAGGTAGAAGCCTCTCGGATCTGGTTCTATAAACAATACCAAAATGACGTCGCTCTTACTTATCAAAATGACGTAGCATCGAAGTCCTCTCTCACAACAGATCCCGCTAACGCTCCTCAGATCTTGGTCACATCTGAACAACTCTGGACAACTGACCATCGCTGACTTCCTCGAGTAGAAGCTCACATCTGGTCACGCCCGCTAAGCAGATTTCACTCTCTAGCGTCAAGTCTGGAAACACAATACGACATCGTTCCACTCCCTGCTTGTGAAAATTCATGCAAACACACATGGACACATCTGCACATTTTGATTTCGCTCAAATCTGAAATTCTAAAAATCACAAAGTCCTCATATCTGAAAACCTGATATTCAAAAGCTCAATTAGCTAATTCTACTCCAAATCTGATTAGCTAATAAGTCGTGCTTAGCAAATCTAGTCCTCACAAGTCCGAAGGTCAGAACGAGGAAGTGCAGCGTAGTGTTCCCGATCGTAGACGTAACCGACAGGTTGATGAGCTGGCAGCCCGTGTGGACGATATAGAACTGGTGATGGTGAGGTTTCAGCGGATGAATCCTCAGACGTTTAGTGGTGATGAATCTAGTTCCGATGCTGAGTCCTGGTTGCAGCATATTACCGGATTATTCGACCGTGTCAGATATGATGATGAACGTAGGTTGAGTCTAGCTACGTTCCAGTTGAGTAGGAACGCTGAGCGTTGGTGAAGAGGTGCTTCGAGGACTCTTGAGGAGACAGGTGTAGGGATCACGTGGAACAGCTTTTGTACTGCCTTTCGCCAGGAGTACGTTCCGGAATTTTTTGTGAACGCCAGGGAGCGTGAATATGATAACCTGTTTCAGGGATCTTTGTCCGTGGGAGAGTATGCCCGGAGGTTTTATTCTCTTCTTGCATATGTTCCGCATATGTCTGGCCGAGAGAGGGCAAAGAGGAACAAGTTCATGGAAGGGTTGAATGAGGATTTGTATACGTTGGTGCTGCCGAGTTCACCGGCTAGCTATGCGGAAGCGATGGACAGGGCTATAGACACTGAGGAAGGACTGTAGAATCGTCGGTGGCGTTTTAGGCCGCAAGGTGTGCAAGGTAGTCGTCCCATGGTTCCGGGGGTGCAACCTTCCTAGTCAATGCAGTCATCTCAGCCACCCCAGCAGCAGCAGCAAGTAGCCCAACAGTCGGGACACCAGAGGTTTAGACCTCGTGGTCATCAGTTTAAGAAGAAGTCTGGTTCGAGTTCTTTTGGATCGGGGAGTTCGAGCAGTGGCAGTAGATCCAAGGTGAGTATTGTGGCCAGTGTGGTGGAAGGAACCCAACAGCGCAGTGTGTCGGTGTGTAGGGTTCGTGCAATGTTTGCGATAAGTATGGGCACTTTGCGAGAGTGTGTCCTTTGTCTGGATCGCAGCATACTGCATGTGAGGTTTGAGAATTTGGTTTAGTGATTAATTGTGTTGATTGGGATTAATCACGTGTGTTTTGAGGAATTGGCGAAAGAAATGAAGTTCCTGCTGAAATTTCAGTCGCAGTGCTTGGTTAGGAAATGAGAATTTTCGATTTTTGATAAAGTCAACGCTGGTCAAAGTTACTGTAGCTCGTGCTGGTGAATTTTTGAATCAGCAGAGATGACGTCAGCATGACGCATGAAGATCTGCTGGTTTTGGTTCGAGTTGAAGTTGCTGCTGGTAGATTTTGCGTTTAGCGCGAGATTGTGCGAGGAAGCGACACGTGTTAGTCAACGTTTTGGAATGTTGACTATTAATTTCAGCAGATGCGTTTGTGAAGAGAGATCAGCAGATGGTTTGAGAGCTGCCG
>KQ996014.1:2920-14046 GCA_001598015.1 Dorcoceras hygrometricum | reverse complement strand
CGAGTTATGCGAATAGAAGACGTCGACCGTTAGAGTTTGAGGTGGGCGATCGTGTGTTCTCAAGATTTACTCCGTTTCAAGAGCGTGATGAGATTCAGATTTAAAGGCAATTGGCTCCCAGATTCGTTGGTCCCTTTGAGATTATCGAGCGGATTGGAATGTTGGCTTATAGACTGAGGCTACCCGAGGAGTTAGCCGCGATGCATGACGTGTTTCATGTGTCAATGTTGAGGAAATATGAGCCGGATCCGTCCCATGTTTTAAGAACTGACGAAGTTGAGCTGGATTCTGCCTTGAGTTATGTCGAATATCCGGTGCAGATTTTGGATAGGAAGGAGAAGCAGCTGAGAAACAAGATAATTCCGTTGGTGATGGTTCAATGGAGCAAGCATGGTCGAGAAGAAGCAACCTGGGAAGTTGAAGAGAAGATGAGGCAGGATTGGCCTCATCTGTTTGAGCGTTGAAATTGCATAATTTCCAGGTAAACCTTTGTGCTGTTTCGAATTTTTTTTGGTGCTGATTTGCAAGTTTGATGCGTTCTTCCCTGTGTCTGCTTTTGATTTCGAGGACGAAATCTCTTAAGTTGGGGAGAATGTGAGGTTTGAGAATTTGGTTTAGTGATTAATTGTGTTGATTGGGATTAATCACGTGTGTTTTGAGGAATTGGCGAAAGAAATGAAGTTCCTGCTGAAATTTCAGTCGCAGCGCTTGGTTAGGAAATGAGAATTTTCGATTTTTGATAAAGTCAACGCTGGTCAAAGTTACTGTAGCTCGTGCTGGTGAATTTTTGAATCAGCAGAGATGACGTCAGCATGACGCATGAAGATCTGCTGGTTTTGGTTCGAGTTGAAGTTGCTGCTGGTAGATTTTGCGTTTAGCGCGAGATTGTGCGAGGAAGCGACACGTGTTAGTCAACGTTTTGGAATGTTGACTATTAATTTCAGCAGATGCGTTTGTGAAGAGAGATCAGCAGATGGTTTTAGAGCTGCCGATAGATATGATGACGTAGGCGTGACGTATTACTTGCTGCTGATCAGCAGACGCGCAATTACTAGCGTTGAGAAGCGGCGTCGTTTGAGTTAGTGGAAACGCTGCGTTTTGAGCTTTTAGTTGAGAGTTCAGCAGATGCGCAATTTCAAAGGCATCGAGATGCGTCGTCGTTTTGAGAACTTCGCGCGATCAGCAGATGGTTTGTTTTGCTTGCGAGAGTTGTTGTCTGCTGATATTTGTTGCGGCGTCGTTTTGGTAAGTTAGAACGTTGTCGTTTTGCAGTGTTTGCGCGCGATTGTTTATTTGATAGTTGCTGCTGAATTAAGCGAAGAGGAAAAGAGGGTAGCTGCTGATTGCCTCCTGCTGATTTCTTTGATTGATTTGTATGAACTAGCAGGTGAGATTTGAAGAGGTATATATAGAAGTGTTGATCGACACTTAGATTATTTTGAGCCAGTTATCTCTTATCTCTTCTCCTTCAAACCCTCGACGAGTTACTGTTCACCATCTTTTTCTATCGTCTATTTCCTGTCGATTCCAGTCCTCTGTTTTTTGAAGTCTCTTAGTGGTCGCTGGATTCCCCTTGCTTCGCTCCTAGTTTTCCTACCCATTTGAGTAGTTGATTTGCGCTGGAAGTGGAAACGCGAAGCTGTTGGACTTCGAAGCTTTTGAGGAAAGCCTGTGCGAGCGTTCTGCTGCTAGCGTGAGCTGTTTGGGTGAGCAATTCTTGTAGTTGAGCTCGGTTTTAGTAGTTATTGCCTTCGTGGAAGTGTAGAAATTGGAGTAACTTCTGGCAGTAGGTTTAACGTGTTGATGATTAAGAATTTAGCTAAGATATTAGCTGTGTTGTAACAGATTTCAGCTTCCAGGAAGTGTCCTGCTGCGTGATTTGAGCCAGGAGAATCTGTTAGGTAAATTGAGGAATTGAAGTACGAATTGAGCAACTCTTAGCAGTTTAGGCGTGAACATGGTTGTGATCGATGTTATGGATTTGCTGATGTGAATTCTATGTTTATACGTGTTACAGTTTGTGGAATTGATTGAGTTCTATATTCTGTTTCATGAAATGAATTGTATGCATTGCACATTGATTATTGAATGACATTCATTGCATACATCTTGAGCCTGAAATGAGAAATTGATTCGATAACCTGATTGGGTGCCACGTTGCGACTGGCCGACTGTTAAGTCGTGCCCGAAAAGTCCAACGTTATCGTCGGAGTGGTGACTACCGGATTCGAGTGTCTACCACCGAGCTGTGATGGGCTGACGGGCCCCGATGATCACGGACCGATGATTTCCACCGGCTGATTGGCTGTGTGTGGTATAGAGGCTTGATTTGAGTTGCCAGTTGATAGACTGGTCTAGCTATCCGACTTTTTGATAGCCCTCATGCATTCATAGCATTGATTGTAGCATGTTGCATGTTTTCTGCTTTGATAGCTCTTCGTACTGAGGCTTGACCTCGTATTCGTTTCCTGCTTTTGTTGTTTGGGTCTGTGTTACCCATTTGCAGGAGTTTCAGGTAACCAAGCTGGACCGAGTGGAAGTTCAGTTGGTCGATCCCCGCGTTCCTGATTCCCAGTTTATTTATGATATGTATTGAAACGGGGGATGCCCTGTGTTATCTTGTATTTGGGGATCTATATTTTTTTTGAATTGAATTATGTGGTTACTTGTTGTACCGAGTTGAGTAAACTTCTATTTTGAATATCGAATATTTTGAATGAATGATTTGAAGTTCAGGCCTTGTATTTTGAAAAATTTTTAAGCCCTGATTTTAAGCTTCCGTAATTATGCGCTTATTATGCGTTAATTGTTGGTAATTAGCACGGGGCCTGACACTGCAGCTCCACCGTAGGGTCGATGTGGATCATCTAGAGGTCGTTATTTTCCAGCCCAGCAGCAGTGGTTAGGGGAGCCTCAGTTTAGGCCGTTTCAGAACCTGATCCTTCACGGTTTGGACAGTCTTCCCTTCCTCATTTTTCTAGACCTCAGTTTGCCCAGGTGAATGCCATGACTAGGGAGCAAGTGGAGGGCGCACCAGGCGGAGGAGTGATCACAGGTACTTGCTTTGTTTTTTATTTTCCTACGCGTGTTTTGTTTGATATAGGAGCATCACATTCTTTAATCGCTGATGCATTTGTGGTTGAGCATGGTTTGCATACCACATATTTGTTTGATGTTGTGTCTGTAGCGACTCCTGTCGGCGCGAGCCTGTTCTCCCAAGAGATCTTGTTGAATGGCGTTCTTAGGTTTGGTGAGAATGTGTTGTTAGCTAACCTGATTAGGCTTGTGATGTGGGATTTCGACTGTATAGTGGGAATGGACGTGTTGTCTAGCTATAGGGCCACTGTGGATTGTTTCCATGGCGTTGTGCGATTTAGGCCCCAGTCTGGCGAGAAATGGAATTTCTAAGGCCAAGATTCCCAGTTGAAGATTCCTTTATTCTCTGCGATGGAGATGTTTAGCCTATTGTCATTAGAGAATGCTGGTTTTATAATCTATGCCTTAGATGCGTCTTCTTCTTTGAGCATAGAGCTTAGTAGGGTTCCCGTGGTTCGACATTTCCCGGATGTGTTCCCGGAGGAAATTCCTGGTTTTCCACCAAGAAGCGAGATAGACTTCAGCATTGAGTTGGTACCTGGTACAGCTCCGATTTCGAGAGCTCCGTATCGTTTAGCGCCTGCTGAGTTGAGGGAGCTTAAGGTTCAACTTAGTGATTTGCTGGAGAATGGTTTTATTCGGCCCAGTATGTCCCCGTGGGGAGCACCTATCTTGTTTCTTAATAAGAAGGACGGGTTGATTAGGATGTGTATCGACTTTAGGAAGTTGAATAAAGCGACAGTGAAGAATAAGTACCCTTTGCCTAGGATCGATGATTTGTTTGATCAGCTTCAGAGTTCGGTCTGTGTTTTCTAAGATCGATCTTCGTTAGGGGTACCATCAGTTGCGCATCCGAGATCACGATATTGAGAAGACTGCGTTTCGTACAAGGTATGAGCATTATGAGTTTCTAGTTATGCCTTTTGGTTTGACGAGTGCTCCCGTAGTTTTCATGGACTTGATGAACCGAGTCTTTACAGAGTTCATCGATCAGTTTGTGATTGTGTTTATCGATGACATTTTGGTGTAATCTAAGACTCCGATGCAGCACAAAGAGCATTTGAAGTTGGTTCTTCAGACGCTTCGAGACTCGCAGCTGTATGCTAAGTTCTCCAAGTGCGAGTTTTGGTTAGACCGAGTTGTGTTTCTGGGTCATGTGATTTTAGTCGCGGGTATTTCTGTGGATCCCAGTAAGGTTGAGGCAGTGATTAACTGGGAACATCCCAAGAATTTTGCTGAGATTCGTAGTTTCTTGGGTTTGGCTGGCTATTATCGGCGTTTTATAGAAGGATTTTCTAGTATAGCTAAGCCAATGACGCAGTTGACTCAGAAAGACAAGAGGTTTGTGTGGACTGAGCAATGCGAGAATAGTTTTCAATTTCTCAAGGAGAAGTTAACTACAGCTCCTTTGTTAGCCCTGTCGTGTGGTTCAGGTGGTTTTGTAGTTTGTGCAGATGCTTCCTTGAATGGATTGGGTTGTGTGTTGATGCAGAATGGTCAAGTCATTCCGTATGCCTCTCGGCAGTTGAAGCCGCATGAGACTCGTTACCCAGTTCATGATTTGGAGTTAGCAGCAGTGGTTTTTGCTTTGAAGATTTGGCGCCACTACCTTTATGGTGAGCATTTTGTGGTGTACTCTGACCACAAGAGTCTTCACTATCTGTTTTCTCAGTCAGATTTGAACATGAGACAGCGTAGGTGGATGGAGCTGCTTAAAGATTTTGATTGTGAGATCAAATATCAGCCTGGGAAGATGATTGTAGTTGCTGATGCATTGAGCAGAAAGGCTCAAGTGGCGATGCTGGCTTCGATGCAGATTTCGAAGGTTCATGAGCATCTAAGCACTACTGGTTGGCGATATTACCCAGGTGAGGATTATGTTGTGGTGTCTTCTTTTCAAGTCGAGCCATAGATTGTTGCTAGTATTAAATCAGCTCAGAGGACTGATCTATCCATCCATGAGTTGAAGTTTAAGGTAAGATCTGGTCAATTGGAGGACTACTCCGTTTCTTCAGATGGGTGTTTGAGGTTTCGTGGCAGGCTGGTTGTGCCAAATCTGATTGACCTGAAGGAGGAGATCTTGAGAGAAGTGCATTGCAGTAGATTTAGTGTCCATCCTAGTGCAAGGAAGATGTATAATGCCTTTAAGCAGCATTACTGGTGGGCAGGTCTGAAGAGTGATGTTGCTGATTTTGTAGCCCGTTGTTTGAATTTTCAGCGAGTCAAGGCTGAGAGGATGAGACCTGGTGGTTTGTTGCAAAACTTAAAGGTGCCCCAATGGAATTGGGAGCACATAGCTATGGATTTTGTCACGAATTTGCCTCGTTCTAGCAGAGGTTGTGATGCGGTGTGGGTTGTAGTTGACAGATTGTCAAAGTCTGCGCACTTCATTCCCTGCAGCATGACCTATTCTTTGAAGAAACTGGCGAAGCTGTACATAGATTTCGTGGTGAGTTTGCATGGTGTGCCAGTTTCGATTGTTTCAGTGTGATCCTTGATTTACTTCCAGGTTTTGGAAGAGTTTGCAAACAGCTTTGGGTACTAGATTGGCAATGAGTACAGTGTATCACCCCCAGACAGATGGCCAATATGAGAGAATTATCCAGATTTTAGAGGATATGTTGAGAGCTATTGTGATGGATTTTAGTGATAGCTGGCAAGATTCGTTGTCTTTGGTGGAGTTTTCCTACAATAACAGCTATCAGGTCACGATTCGGATGGCACCATTTGAATCTTTGTATGGCAGAAAGTGCAGATCGCCTGTATGTTGGGAATAAGTGGGGGATAAGCAGTTGTCTTCTCCAAAGTTTGTGCAGCAGATGAGAGATCAGGTGGATTTGATTCGCCAGAGAATGAAAGCTGCACAAGATCGCCAAGAAAGTTATGGGAATAAGAGGCGTAGGCCTTTAGAATTTGAGGTTGGTGATCTAGTTTTCCTTAAGGTTTCTCCTTTCCGCAGTGTTATGAGATTTGGTCCCGAGGGAAAGCTCCTCGTTACGTTGGTCCTTATGAGATAACTGAGAGGATTGGCCCGTTGGCATATCGTTTGTTGTTGCCACTAGATTTGTCCTCCTTACATGATGTGTTTCATGTTTCGATGTTGAGGAAGTATGAGCCAGATCCATCGCATGTGTTGAGAACTGATGAGGTGGAGCTAGATAGAACTTTGAGTTATGTGGAATATCCCTTGCAGATCTTGGATAGAAAAGAGAAACAGCTGAGGACTAAGACCATTCCCTTGGTAATGGTTCAGTGGATCAAGCATGGTAGAGAGGAAGCTACTTGGGAACTGGAAGAAAAGATGCAGCGTGAGTCGCCGCATCTGTTTGAGTGAGTGTTGTAGAAGATTTCAGTAGTTGGTTCTTTGTTATTTCTTGGTAGGTGTTTGCTTAAGTTCTTTTCCCCAGTTATCTTGAAATCTTGATTTAGAGTTGATTGATTTCGAGGATGAAATCCTGTTTTAGTGGGGAAGAGATGTGAGACCCGAAAGCTGATGAGATTAATCGGGTTTTGTTGAATTCAGATTTGATCGAACGAATCTGGGCGATCAGCTTTTGAGTCGATATGCTTGGAGAAGCTATCGGGTTTGTATAAGACCTTGAAACAAACCTGGAGAGTTAGAGTTTTGTCGCGGGATCTATTCAGATGTGGTATTTGTCACCACTGAGTGATCGTGTTCAGCAGTCGTAGCGAGATCTATTGTCGCTGAGCTGAAGATAGTACACTAGCTTGTTGTGTAGCGAGTAGCTAAACTACGTCGTTTGGATTAGTTGGAATGACAGCGTTTTGGCTTAGCGAGCGAAGCTCAATGTGCCAGCCTTGGTCTTCAGATTTGAGAGAGATCTGAGTGTTAGGAAGCGACGCCGTTTTGAAGTTTCAGACTTCGTTTTCGCTAGCGATTCAGATTTGAGTAGCGGGTGACGTGTCCAGTTTCGAGAAAGGACTTGTGCGGCATCGTTTGTATTAGTAGAGATCTGCTTTGGCATAGATTGATATTTGTTACAAGATTTGGATGCGAGAGGGAATATCAGCTTTGAGATTTAAGTTGTCGGAGATAGGACAGATTTGAGTATATAAGAGGACTTGGTCTTCGTTGCTTTGTATTTTTTCCCGACACTTAGAATATTTCCCGATAGCGAACTCTGTCACGATATCCTAGCTACTGTTCACCGAACCTTATCTTCTTCGATTGCCGACGGTAGACAGCTCCGATTGAAGTAAGAGTGGTAGCGTTGGACTCCTCTTGCTGAGATGCTTCGTTGGGTGATGATTTTGGACGCTTGCTTGAAGCTGGTGAGGTGTGCTAAGACATCTCCCTTGTGTAGTCTGTTAGCGTTCCGTCCTAGCTTGTTGGGGTAAGTGTTCAGATTCTACCTTGTGTTGTTAAGAGCTCTCTGTTAAGATAGAGGGGTAGAATATCGCTGGTCGAGTTCGTAGCTCCCAGCTGTTGCTTTTCTGTGTTTCGGTCCTTGAGTAGTTGCTTGTATTTGGCTTAGAAGGTTTGAGATCTGTATTGCTCGGGACCCTGTTGTAGTAATTATAGCACAGAAGACTTGAGGTACGGATGTGAGCTTGCTTACAGTGTTGAGATTTGGCATGGATATATGCTCATGCTTGCTTTTTTGTGATGCCGTGTATATTGTCTTGTTATCTGATGCATTTTGTTGCGCTGCATACACGCATCTGTTCGATGCTGTTATCAGATCTCTTGTAGCCGTATCTTTCTTGCTGATTTGAGCGTGCCAGGGTGCTTGTAGAGGCATGCGGGTAACTCCCGTCCCTCATCTCCTTGCTGGGACTGTTAGCCACCGTGAGCGGAGTGGGTAGCTCCCACATCTCATGTGTTGGGCAAAAACAGGTTGAGCGTTGATAATGCACCTGGTACCGTGTGTTGAGACGAGTGGGTAGCTCCCATATACTCAAACACATTGTGGCCACTGCCTTCTGTTCGGATTTAACTTGTGGAGCTGTCCTTGGAATCCTTTGGCTCCCTGTGTTCGGTTGTAGCCTTGATCTCATGCATAACATTTGCATTTTATCTGTTGCTATCTAACCGCTATTTTCAGTTGCTCTCCGTACTGGGGTTTGACCCCTGTCCCTATGGGGCCTGCTTGTTTGTTGCCTGTGTGTGTTTTCAGGTTATTATGGTTACTCTGCTGGTCGTGGAGTAGACCCAGCTGGTGGTACTCCAGGAGGTGGTTAGAGTGTCCCAGTTAGCGTATAGCATATTATGTATCAGTACTCTTAGTCGAGGGTTGTCCTGTGATTTGTTGTAGTTGTTGTTTGGTACTTGATATATGTTTTAATGTTGTAGTGTTGTACTGAGTGATTTTAATTACTGGAATATTTTGAGTATTGTTGTATTTTAAATTATATGTTTTAATCGTGAGGCCAAGCGAAAATTTTAAGCCACTTTTGTATGCTTCCGCTATTGTTTTGCGTGGTTTAAGTCTGTTTGGTGCACGAGGCCTGACAATTCCCGAACTGCTTCCACTTATGGGTCTACTTCTATACCACTCTTACAGAATTAATGAACAAGAAATGCATCCTTCTTGAGCCAAAATTCACACTTACTAAATTTAGCAAAAAGTTGCTTAGTCCTTAAAATTTCCAGCACGCATCTAAGCTGGTTTGAATGTTCTGTCCTGTTCTTGGAATAAATTAGAATGTCATATATAAACACTATCACAAATTGATCTAAGAAAGGTTGGAACACCCTATTCATTAAATCCATAACTGCTGAAGGTGCGTTAGTTAACCCAAAGGACATCACTAGAAATTCGTAATGTCCATAGCGCGTTCTAAAAGCAGTTTTGTAAATATTGGATTCTTTAATCTTTATCTGGTGATATCCAGAGTGGAGATCTATCTTAGCGAATATAGCTTAACCTTGTAACCGATCAAACAGATCATTGATCCTAGGGAGAGGATACTTATTCTTAATAGTTAACTTATTTACTCCCTACAGTCGATATATAAGCGCATACTACCATCCTTTTTATTGACGAATAATACTGGGGCTCCCCATGGTGAAGTGCTAGGACGGATGAAACCTTTATCTAATAGGTATTGGATTTGATCATTTAACTCCCTTCATCTCCGTAGGAGCAAGTCTGTAAGGCGTCTTAGATACAGGAGCAGCTTCAGGTATTAAATCAATAGCAAAATCTAAATCCCGATCTGGTGGTAGACCTGACATGTCTTCTGGAAATACATCAGGGAATTCTTTCACTACTTCAACATTTTCCATCTTAGACTTCTTATCCTCTACTATTTATAACACACTAACTAGAAATCCTTGATATTCTTTCTTTAAATAGCTCTGGGTTTTCAAAGCTGATATCAGCTAAGGTGTTCCGTTAAGTCTATCATCTTGGAAAAAAATGGTTTTTCGTCGGGTGGCTTAATCTCAACCGTTCTTTGCTAAAATATATCAACTTTCCGTACTTATTTAACCAGTCCATACCTAAAATGAAGTCAAACGCAAACATAGGTAATACTATTAAATCTACATAAACGATATACCCTTGCAATTTGAGATCTATGTTGCGAAAAATACGATTGGTTAATAAGTTTTCTTCTAATGGAATGTTAACACAATAGCCTATCTCTAAAACTTCTGGTCGAATTGATAGTTTCTCAGCGAAAACTGATGATATAAATGTAACGCCTAGAAATCCTTAATACATATAAATGAGTACATGACTAGGGGGAAAATAATTTTATATGATTACAAGCCATTTTATGTGATTTATTTATGATTTTATGTTGCATGGTATGCATGTCATGTTTTCAGTCTGTTTGAGTTACAGACGCGTGGACGAGACCAGGGACGACCGAGATGAAAAATATTTGAGATTTTTATGTCCTTAGATTTTTAAGAATGAATTTATTATTTTTAAGCAGCAATTTCCCAAAATTGGGGCTTTTATTATTATTTCTGAGGGAAACCCGTTTTTCGCTTATACATGCTGTTTTTATTGAACTTTATTGTATTTTAAAATTTTTGGGAGGCCTTTATTTCGAAACTTAAAGGTTTTAAAAGCGTGGTTTAGAGTTTTGATTAACATGGTAACTTAGTGGAGGGATAGAATAGTAAAAATCCATTTAATTTTCTTAATAAACCTTAGGGGTCATTTTAGTCACCCTCATTATTTCAAAACACAATTGTTTGCAAAACCTAGCCTCCTGTTGGGAAGGATCCGGATCCGCACCCCGGCAGGCAGCGGAAGAATAAAATTTTGACCGGGATGCGATCAATACGAATAATCAAAACAGATATATGCATCAACATACATAGGGTGTTTAGCAGGTCACCTGTCTGGCACTTGTGCCTGGCTCCAACCGGTGTTTCAAGAACCCGGCGCTTCTCGGTTGATTGCGGTAGATTCGTCAATCCGGTCCACGACCAGATTCGAGGCTCCTTCGTCAGACTGCACTAGAAGTCCTGACGAGATCAGCACGATCGGATTCTCCACGTCGAACTGGCCGGAACAAATTTCCGGCGGCGCACGGCGGGCGGCGGCGGCGGCGCTTGGAGAGGAGAAGTGGGCGGCGGTGCTTAGGGTTTTGTGTCTAGGGTTGTATTATGATTAATAAAATAAGTCTCTTAATTAAGTCTAGTCATATATAGACTTAATGTTGGACTTGGGCCGGTCCAACGGGCCCGAGTCCAAATGACGATATAAATCGCTGCGACTTCATCGTAACTCCGATCGCCGATCAGATCGGACCGATCGACTCAGTTTCCAAAACTGAATGTTATGATGTGAAAAACAATTTTTCAGATCATCAAACCCCAAATAGCAAAATGACCGTTTTGCCCCTCAACAGAGTCAAACCCCGGTTTGACCCCTGTTGACTTTCAGGAAGTCATACTTCCCGAAATCCTCTTCTCGTGCTCAACACATTGAGCTGAGTATCCGTGTGGGAGTTTCGAATCCAGTACTTGTGTGACCCTCAATGGTTCAGGGATACAGCTAGCCGTGGGCCCACAACCATTGTGGCTCCGGAATCACAATTCCGGACCT
>KQ995927.1:969-11463 GCA_001598015.1 Dorcoceras hygrometricum | reverse complement strand
GAGTTCGATACGATAGATCACCATGTCACTATCTATCTGCATGCTCAGAACATCACAATGTTCCCTACCAATGAAACATGGTACTTCGTAGATACTAGTCTCAAATGGTAACCACTTGGAAAGTCCGAACGAGGGTAGTTCGATAGATCACCATGTCACTATCTATCTGCATGCTCAGAACATCACAATGTTCCCTACCAATGAAACATGGTACTTCGCATCGCAGATACTAGTCTCGAGCTCGGGCGGCCTTATCCTCATTTTGACGGTCCAATCGACTAGGAACTAATTCAAAATACACAGTGACTATTAGATGTGTTTCATGATAGCCGTCATACCCACTATCACATCTAACATACACTGTAGTGCATTCTAGGTCTTTACTCAACGCAATTGTTAATCATCATACAACACAATGAAAGTAAAGAATGCCATATAAATAAATTCTAATATCATATATAAAGATTGTCATATACAAGAGTCTATAAACCCACACGCCACAAGTTGGCTAGTTGGGCATCTACTCTAACAACATATCCAAATCACGTTTATAAATTGGATAAAGCTCTGTATGTGTTGAAGCAAGCACCCAGAGCTTGGTATGATACATTGTCCAAATTCTTAATCGAGCATGATTTCACTATAGGCACAGTGGATAAGACACTGTTTAAATTCGTAAAAGCTGATCATGTCTTATTGGTACAAATCTATGTTGATGATATTATTTTTGGGTCAACTAACCCCAAATTGTGCCAAAAGTTCTCTAAGCTAAAGCGGGAAATGAAATTTGAGTTCCGTCTTCTCAGTGATATTCTGGCATAGACAATATCTGTAAAGGCAGGGTCCTTTGATGCGGTCACCCAGGAACGATTTTTGATGATGACAGCTATCACTAGTGGAGTGGCAATAAACTGGAACAGACTGCTGTTCAATATTCTCAAGGATATGGTGACTACGGGATCAAGGCAAGCCAAGGGCTATGCAATTCAAATCAGTCTTTTGCTGGAGAATGTTCCGAACTTGGAATTGGGAGATTCCTCGGAGTTCCCATCTTCTAAAATCCTAATCAAGAAGACTGTCCACAGATACATTGCTGCTAATGACAAGGTTGGTGTGGAGGAAGTGACAGATGTACCCAGGGTGAAGAAAACACCCGTCAAAAGGCTGTGTCTAGGAAGAGACCAGAGGCTATTGATGAGCCAATTGTGAAGAAGAAATGGACCCGTGTTGGAAAAGCTGCTGCTGTTGCTACTGATTCAGCACTTGAGGCAGTACCCGTTCAAGCTGTTGCACCAATTTCTTCTGTGCCCCCTCTTGCACCACAACGTAAAATTCAAAAGAGGAAGAGGAGGTTGGCACTCGGCTCTGATGATGAAATTGTTGGAGAGCCAACCACTGTTGCTGTAGAGGTTGCTATTGAGAATATAGTTGAGGAACAGAGGGCAGAGATGTCTGTTGACCCTGTTGATCAGATAATTGAGCAGGTTATTGCTAAAACTGCTCAGGTGGAGACTGATGTTGGAAGAACGAATGATAGTGGACCTGATGTTGAGGATCAGGGAGTTAAAACAGCTAATGAAACAGAGCTCTGGTTTAATCTTTATTACGAGGAACTTGCTGCTAGAGAAGCTAATAGACCAGTTGCGACAGCAAGCGATACTGAGGAGGCGTTTGTAACTGAGAAGGTATCTGTGACAGACGTCGGTGTTCAGACAGAAACAAAAACTGCTGCTCCCAATACTGATAAGAATATGTCGGGTGATGAGTCAATGACTCTAGAAGAAATTTTGTTGTCAATTCCAGTCGATTGCCCACTACCATCTACTTTTGGAGAAATAACCAAGATTCAGCTTGGTCAATCTATTTCTATTCCAGGTGTCGATGAAGGAGACTGGTACAAGGCCATTCTTCCTAAGATTAATCCTGCTGATAAGGGGAAGGCGCCCCTTCAAGAACAAGACCCGGTAAGGGAAACCCAGTCAAAGAACAATTTTTGTTAATAGTTGCAGATATTGAACTGCTTGTAGAAGTAGATCGATTCTTTAATTCTTTCAGCCTTAATAATTTAGCCAACTTGAAGATAGAAGATATATATGAGAAGGAGGGACAAGTTTTATCTTGGGCAGAAACAGATTCTACCAGAATAGCACTTCAGCGGAAGATGTATATACTGACAAAGTACAGAGAGTTGTTGATCCGAAAGTTTTTGGAAGCTCATAGATTAAATTTTGTTCCGGGTAACGGTTCGACAACTACTGATCTAAAGGTTCTGGATATGTTATACAACCTTCATTTATTTGTTATAGACGAGTTGAAGGAGTTGACGCAGGCACACAGTCTTAGATGGGAATAGCCGTGTTGCTCTACAGTTTTTGAGGGTCCGAATCGTGATCATGGTGCTGTCATTGCCCGATCCAACACCAACATAAAATCTACCTGCTGGATCAGGACAATTCTTTGTATTAATGGAACTTGGGTTCTTGAACCCTGTGCTGATTACTGGAAGAAGATACCAAGAGTAGTTTCCTCCAGTATAGTTGTTATCCCGTCTCGGCTTTCGTATGTAGGCACTCTCTCGCCTGTTAGTGAATCTTTCAAGTTGCTGAAGAAGCGGTGGGCTGATGTTTGTATAGAGGCTTTTGAATTTTGTGTTTTCGGGAAACTACTGCCAGTTGGGTCACTAAATTTTTGCAGGGCTATTGCTGTTGTTCAGCCAGTCTCAGTTTTTAGTTTTCAGAGGCCAACGGTTACCTTTTGGGGCTGGTCCCAGTTATGCAGAGCTTATTCAGTGGATTGAGTATCGTTGATATTCGCAATTTTGTTTCCACTCTTGCTCTGAACAGATCAGTTTTAAGAGATGTATAGTTAGTTACTCATTCAGTTTCAGTTGCTCCCAGTGTACAGACTTCTATTGCTTCAGTTTTTGCTCCCGATGTACAGTCAATTACTTCTTCAGATTCCTCTGCTGATTCCTATGCTGATTCTTCCTTGCGCATCAATGCCAATGACATATCTACGGAAGATGACGCAGCTCTTGACCAGTCTATCTTACCTTCCCATGCTGCAGATATCTCTGCTTCTCTTGCTGCTCTTCGGGAATCTTTCTCCAAACTTGTTGCTAATAAAACGAGATATTCTCGAAAGTCGAGTGATGCTCATAGCGAAGTTTTGTGCAAAATTGATCATGTTGAAAGAGTCTTCCTTGATAGTTTTGCTGCGCAAAGTGTGGAACACAGGAACAATTGGCTTCTCTTGGCGCTCATCTTGCTGAACTCATTGCCTTTATCACTAAGGGCAGTGATGACAAAAAGGGGGAAGGCAGTAGCAGCCGCCCTCAACCGCCTCCTGATGACCAAAATAGACCAAGTGGTGGAAGTGGTAGTAGAGCAGATGACCCAAGCAGATATGGTGGAGACACTATCAGTAGAGAAGGTGGTAACAAAGGTGGTGATTGTAGGAGAAGAGGTGACAGTAGTGGTTCTTCAAAGAGAAGGCGTTCTGACAGTGGTGGTGGATCTGGTGGTCGTATACATTATGGACCATATTTCCTGCCCAAGCGAGATGCTGAGTATTTATTGGATTTCGGGAAAAAGACAGTTTTAGGATTTGTGTTTCTGTTTCTTGTACAAATCCTATGTACATTAATCAGTAATGAAATTTATAAAATTTCAGCAGACTTTGTGCAATTTACTTTTGCCTACCCTCATAAGTCTAAAGGCTGCTAAGTTTTGTCATCACCAAAAAGGGGGAAATTGTTAAGATAAAATTTATTAGTTTTGGTGATAACAAAAATAAGACAAATGCTATTTCAAAATTACTTCTGGACTATCAGCCATTGCAATTAACAGCTTCGCATATTCAGATGCAAGTACTCAATTGAACTGTTATTTAGATGTTAGTTATTGAGTAGAATAAGTCAGATATCAGATTGAGTTTTCCAGTTGTTAGCTATCAGATCTTGATATTCGGGTTATTATTTCAGATGTGATATAATTTCAGATGTTGAGTACAGTTATTATCAGTTATGATTTATTCAGATGTCAGAATATATGAGTAATGGGGCAAGTATTTCAGTTGTCAAAGTATTCAGCTGTTGGAATAACTCAAGTGTTAAAGCACTCAGCTGTTGCAAATATTCAAGTATCTATTCAGTTATCTTAGATCTCAGTACTTCAGAAGCGAGTGTATTAAGCAGTTGAGTATCTACTTCAGTAGTGAGTATTTTCAGACGTTGGCTGCAGTTGCTTTTGACTCAGTTGTGACTTTTTAGGAACTATTCAGTCTATGGATTACATGAGTAACGGAGCTAGTATTTCAGCTGTTACAACATTCAGCTGTTGGCATGTTTCAGCTGTTACAACATTCAGCTTTTGATGTATTCAGCTATGACAGCTATTCAACAATGAAAGAGTCGTTCTCTTCAAGAAAGAAATAACAGTATTAAAGGGAAAACTTTCACAAACGACGAATCGATTCAAGCGTCATCAACGTTCAATTTGGAAAGAATCAATGGTGAAGATTGAATCGTACAATTTCCTGGAATTAAGGAAACACTGTCAGTGCTATTTTGGGTAAATAGTACGTAGTATACAGAGGACGTTATACGGTGTTTGCACAAATATGGATAAACGACATTTTGGCTCTGACGAAGCGCAATTTACCTCTAGTGGAGCAGAATATGCGACAGACACATATTCAAAAAGGGATTTTGTTTCCTTGGCGAGATTTAATGACCGTTGTGGACAAAGGGTATAAATAGCTGGATTTTGAATTGAAGAAGCTCTCGTTCTCTCGCTCTCTCGCTTACTCGCTTACTCGCTCACTCTTATTATCTGGCTCAATCTCATTGATTGAAGTTATCTTCCAAAAGCTCAAACAGCCACTAAAAATTTACATTGCACAAAAATACTCTAAGTCCAGTGCCTCAAACTCGAAGAACACTCAGCAAGATTTCATAGATTCAACCTTCGTGTTCATCTTCTAGTTACCTTGTGTAATCAAGTTTTATTGTTAAAACCAGAAGATTTACAGTCTCAATAGATTTGCATTCCGTTGTATCATTCATTGTTGAGTCTGTAACAAACACGCTACACAAAGCCGTTTGATAGAAACTCTAAGTGTTGTATTCAGCAGCTGCGACTGCTTGTTGATTAGAATTTCTAGGAGTTCACCTGGAGTGAGCTCTGTGACTGGGTGGTTACAGAGGCTGTAAACATCAAATCTTCTAGTGGAACCTTCCTGAAAAGGAAGAAGGGGAGACATAGGATATTGATATCCGAACTTCCATAAACAAACTCTTGACCCTGAGCTTTTACTTATCGCATTTATTTAAGCTTTCACTGTTCACAGATTAATCAACTTATTTCCGCACAATATTTGTTAGTTGAGAAATCTGATTTAAGACTGAGATACCTTAAATCTGGTAACTCGGATTTAAGTTAAGCGGGTGGTTGTAAAAATCGTTTTAAATGTTTTGAAAATATTTAAAATACCAAGGAGTTCATTCAACCCCCCCTTCTGAACTCCTAGGTCTGTTTTTCGAGCCATATTGATCCTATCACAAGATTTTAAATTTAAAATAGGAGTAGGGAGATTTTAGCAAATCTTTAAAGAGGACAAGGAGTTGGTATGACCAACCATACCTACTCAAGTGTTTTCACCTGCTACTCAATAATGCTCCCACATATAAGAAGGTTTACGTGAAACTATGGATTCATTTGGATTGTAAAAAAACTTTTAGTTCTCTCAAGTATTTAAGAAGCTCTCAGAGGTGTTTTTTGAGGATATTTTTGGCCGAGACCATCTGCTCGTTGCGACCTTCTTTTCAGGCAAGTAAATCTGATTCTTGCTACATCTGGAAAACGTATGTATTGCTTCGTTGTTTCTGTGTATGCTTGCCTGTTGCATGTTCTATTTTGAGTTTATACTAAGTTTTGGATTCACTGCTTGATGCTTTAGTTTTGAGTAAACTCACCAATTAACTTTAGTAACAACGGTGTTTTCAAAAGGACTGAGTTGTACAGATTCCAGTTGAGATAAGCCAAGAAATGATCCTCGTCGTTCTTATGAACTGCGGAAGTTTGGGACATTGAATCTAAACAGATAGGTGACGCTGGTTCGATCGGGACCTTGTTTCGATTGGATAAGCAAAGCTAGTTTGTTTAGGGACTGCCCAAGTTGATGCAGTATTTTTCGTGTTTCCCAGCCAAATCTGTTTGTTGGGTTCTCATGGCAGAGAGACCCTCTAGATATGAAATTCTTGCCAGAAACTTATACTACTTCTCCCTCAGTCAGGTCTGTTTTCTCAGCCAGATCTGTTTTCTACGCAAAATCTGTTTACATAAAACAAGATCTGTTTCACCTGTTCGCAAGTTATTTTCTCTTGTCAAAGATGTTATTCATGTCTGTGATCTGCTTGCACACATGAGATCTGTTCATATCGTCAAATCCATTCCTATGTGCATCGGATCTGTTTTCCTCAACCCAAATCTGTTTGCACTTTCAAGTCGTTCCTCTTTAGTGCTGGTCTTTGCTATCATCAGATCTTAGTCCAGCTACACTCAGTAGTGTTTTTAAAGATAAAATGAGTTTCATAGCAATGAATCTACCAGTTTTCAGAGATCGATCTTTGATCGTAAATAAGTAAAAGCTGTTTTAGAGTAAAGGAAGTAAAGCTTCAATTTTAAGGACTTATGGCATAGAGGACCCGGTCAATCAGGAAGGGACATGGTTATGGTATGACTATAATCCCTTCACAGAAGGGACAAGATTATAAGATTTCCGCAATCCCTTCACAGAGAGTTACTGAATTCAGATAACATGCTTCATGCATAAGGACCACCAGAGAGCCTCTAAATCATAAGTCACTCAGTACAATTAAATTCAGATCTGATGTTCCGATCTGTCTACCAGTAGCGTGATTTCAGATTTAGATGTCTTCCTTTATTTACGTATTATGATACAGTTATGCCTGCATTTTTACGTGATCTTTGTTATCCTCAATTTTACTTGTTGAGCCCTTAGGCTCACTAGTTTTCCCGATGCAGGTGAGGCAGCTCAGGGGCAGGCGGGTGGCGCAAGTTGAACCAGATCTGGGGGCTGCGTGTGTTTGTCAATGGCCAGCGTTTTCCGCTAGTCTTAGCTGTTGATGTTTTTGATCTTTTGTAAACTGTATTAAGATCCATTACAACAATAGAGAATTCATATAGAGTTCCAGTAGTTGTAATATCTTATTTTTTTTGTAATCGAAATCTGAAGTCATATATTCAAATCTGTTCTACTGTTTACTTTGGCGCCATCTGCTTTATTTCAGTTTTGTGTAATGGAATGCAGCTTACTCCATTTCTAACTTAGTCATTCCATTTCTTTCGAATTTATTTATTTCAAATCCGTTGATTCCCATGGGTTTGGGCGTCACAATTTTGGAGGGGAACCCTTTTTCGCCTATACGAGGATGTTTTAACGGAGTTTAAGGTGTTTTAAAAATTGAGGGGACTTTGATTTCGAAGATTAGACATTTCTAAGCCAAGTTCTAAATTTTAATTAGCATTTTCAATTAAGTGGAGGGGCAAGCATGTCAAATGTCCTTTTAAGTTCTTAATTAAGCTTTAGGGGTCAATTTTGTCACCCTCACTTTTTCATAACACAAAAAATTAATCAACCCTTCCTCCTCTGCCCTCAAAAAGCCGTCCCCCTCCCCTCATTCTCAAAGGCCAACGTTTTCCGTGTCATAGCTGATATTGTTTTGTTTTAGAATGTACTGTATTAGATCAGTTGCAACAGTTGTACATTTATATAGAATATCAGCTGTTGTAAATCACAATTGCAATTTATAATAAAGTCTGTTTTTCCGCAAATGTTTCCAGTAGTTGGCGCGCAATTGAGTATCTGTTAGATCTTGTTTTCATATTGTCATTTTCTTTCAAAGTTATAAGAAATACAGCTTATAACAAATTGTCTTTCAGCCTTTCTTTTTATTCGAAAATTTTTATTTACCCCAATTCGTGATTCTCGTGGGTTCGGGCCTCACACTATGTATGCTATGAAATGTACGAACTGTTGGAATAGCGGTGGCAGATCCGGATACCACTTCCCGGGGCGCAGCGGAAAAACAAAAATTGCCCAGAAAGTGTTCAATACATTCAATAAAATCTACAAACATTCATAGGGTGTACGTAGATAATTACCTTGCTGAAGTCTAGGCGCCTGGCTCCGACCAGTTTCACGAGGAAACCGGCACTTCAAACTGTAGGCGGTGGTAGATCCTCCAATCAGGTCCACGACCGGAAACGATCTTCCTCCAATCAGCCTGCACTAGAAAGCTGATGGATTTTACAAGATCTGTTTCACCTGTTCGCAAGTTATTTTCTCTTGTCAAAGATGTTATTCATGTCTGTGATCTGCTTGCACACATGAGATCTGTTCATATCGTCAAATCCATTCCTATGTGCATCGGATCTGTTTTCCTCAACCCAAATCTGTTTGCACTTTCAAGTCGTTCCTCTTCAGTGCTGGTCTTTGCTATCATCAGATCTTAGTCCAGCTACACTCCGTAGTGTTTTTAAAGATAAAATGAGTTTCATAGCAATGAATCTACCAGTTTTCAGAGATCGATCTTTGATTGTAAATAAAGTAAAAGCTGTTTTAGAGTAAAGGAAGTAAAGCTTCAATTTTAAGGACTTATGGCATAGAGGACCCGGTCAATCAGGAAGGGACATGATTATGGTATGACTATAATCCCTTCACAGAAGGGACAAGATTATAAGATTTCCGCAATCCCTTCACAGAGAGTTACTGAATTCAGATAACATGCTTCATGCATAAGGACCACCAGAGAGCCTCTAAACCGTAAGTCACTCAGTACAAAGAAATTCAGATCCGATGTTCCGATCTGTCTACCAGTAGCGAGATTTTAGATTTAGATGTCTTCCTTTATTTACGTATTATGATACAGTTATGCCTGCATTTTTACGTGATCTTTGTTATCCTCAATTTTACTTGTTGAGCCCTTAGGCTCACTAGTTTTCCTGATGCAGGTGAGGCAGCTCAGGGGCAAGCGGGTGGCGCAAGTTGAACCAGATCTGGGGGCTGCGTGTGTTTGTCAATGGCCAGCGTTTTCCGCTAGTCTTAGCTGTTGATGTGTTTGATCTTTTGTCAACTGTATTAAGATCCATTACAACAATAGAGAATTCATATAGAGTTCCAGTAGTTGTAATATCTGATTTTTTTTGTAATCGAAATCTGAAGTCATATATTCAAATCTGTTCTATTGTTTACTTTGGCGCCATCTGCTTTATTTCAGTTTTGTGTAATGGAATGCAGCTTACTCCATTTCGAACTTAGTCATTCCATTTATTTCGAATTTATTTATTTCAAATCCGTTGATTCCCATGGGTTTGGGCGTCACAATTTTGGAGGGGAACCCTTTTTCGCCTATACGAGGATGTTTTAACGGAGTTTAAGGTGTTTTAAAAATTGAGGGGACTTTGATTTCGAAGATTAGACATTTCTAAGCCAAGTTCTAAATTTTAATTAGCATTTTCAATTAAGTGGAGGGGCAAGCATGTCAAATGTCCTTTTAAGTTCTTAATTAAGCTTTAGGGGTCAATTTTGTCACCCTCACTTTTTCATAACACAAAAAATTAATCAACCCTTCCTCCTCCGCCCTCAAAAAGCCGTCCCCCTCCCCTCATTCTCAAAGGCCAACGTTTTCCGTGTCATAGCTGATATTGTTTTGTTTTAGAATGTACTGTATTAGATCAGTTGCAACAGTTTTACATTTATATAGAATATCAGCTGTTGTAAATCACAATTGCAATTTATAATAAAGTCTGTTTTTCCGCAAATGTTTCCAGTAGTTGGCGCGCAATTGAGTATCTGTTAGATTTTGTCTTCGTGTTTTCCGTTTCTTTTTAAAGTTATAAGAAACGCAGCTTATAACAAATTGTCTTTCAGCCCTTCTTTTTATTCGAAAATTTTTATTTACCCCAATCCGTGATTCCCGTGGGTTCCGCCGTCACAACATGGTATCAGAGCAACGTTCCTGAGATAAACACACGCACCATCTGCTGGATCAAAGTTCATCGTCTGTTCCTCTAAGTTGTGAGTTTATTTTCAAAGCATTGTCTTTAAATTATTTATCATGTTCTGATATATTTATGTGGTGGATTACGGGCTATAGAATATAAGATGAGAGGAAGAGGAAGAACTAGACAAAGTATTCCACTAGAAGAAACTGATAGTGATAATAATTCTAATATCACACAACTGTTAAGGCTGCTAGTAGAACAAAACAATAGAGGAAATGGCCAATCAAGCAGCAGCAGGGGACCAAGCAATGATAATCCCCAAGAGAAGTTCAGACGGCAGAAACCTAAGGAATTTAGTGTTACTACTGATCCACTAGTTGCTGAAAGCTGGATCAAATCCATGGAGGTTATTTTTGAGTACCTTCAAATGTCTGATTTAGATAGGCCTAGATGCGCTATCTATATG
>KQ995899.1:113898-129658 GCA_001598015.1 Dorcoceras hygrometricum | reverse complement strand
AAAATGACTAAACAATCCTTCACGGGCAAGCCTGAACGTGCTCAAGGCCTGTTGGATTTGATCCATATTGATGTGTGTGGCCCACTTAGCATTGGTACTAAGTACGGTCACACATACTTCATCACCTTTACCGATGATCACTCTAGGTATGGGTACTTGTACTTAATGAAGCACAAGTCTGAATCCTTTGAAAAGTTCAAAGAATTCAAGGCTGAGGTAGAAAATCAGTTGGGGAAAAGTATCAAAACACTTCGATCCGATCGAGGTGGAGAATACTTAAGTACCAAATTTCAAGACTATCTTAAAGAGTGATAGTCCCAAAACACAATCAGAAATAGGATCACTAAGCAAATAGGAGTTCAGGGGGGGGGGGGTTGAATGAACTCGTTCGATTTTTTTATTTCAAAAACTCTTTTAAAATGTTTTGGTATCTCAGTTTTATGCAAGCTTCTCGGCCAACAATATTTGTGCGGAAAAAGGCCGATTAACTTGTGAACAGTGAATAGCAAGCAATAGTAAATAAATGCTGTATGTAAAAGATAGAGTCAGAAATTTGTTTCTGGAAGTTCGGACTCCAATGTCCTACGTCTCCCCTTCTTCCGCCTCGGAAGGTATCACTAGAAGACTTTGATGGTTACAGGACCTCTGAAAACACCCACCCACACAAGCAGCACTTGTATGGACTCCTAGACTCTCTAACTTCACACGCAGACTTTGCTGCTGGTTACAAGTATCGAAAAGATGTTTTTGAACTGCTTCACAAAGCCAGTTCTTTACATACTCAATCAAATACAACAATGAATACACGTGAGTTCTGTAAAAATTCTCTGGTTTCTAAAATAAAGAAACTCGATTCAATAAAATGAACCAGAGATTGACTCGAAGATTTGTCTATGAAGATCAACAGAAGGTGTTCTTCGAGTCTTGTGAGCTTTTTGAATATTTCAACAGATAGAGAGCTCTGTAAATATTTTGACAGCGTAACCGCGATGAATAGATGGCGAAGTGTGTTTTCTTCAACACTGCTGCTGGTATATATAGTTTTCGATTGCAACGGTCATTTAATTCTCCAAAGGAAATGAATCCCGTTTGAATTTCTGCCAAAATCGTACACCGTAATTCTTGCTCCACTAAAAGGTAAATTGCTCATTCACAGAGCCAATTTGTCTTATTTCTATATTTGTGCAAACATGGAGAAACGGCCTCTGTACATTGTACTATTTACCCAAAATAGTACACGCGCTGTCTCCTTCCAGGCAATAGTACGATCTTGAAGATATTTTCCTTTTTGAGTGAACGATCGTATTTGAATTTCTTTCATGCTTGTGCCTGAAATTCCTTCTGTTTACCAGCTTTTCCTTCATCGTTTCAAATCCTGTGACTGGAAAAACACATGAGAAATTTTAACTTCTGATAAGCATTTTGTGTTTTTCCACCGACTGGTCCTTTGTAAAACTCAACGACTGATTTCTGGTAACATCGCTTTGCTATTCTCAAAGATCACCTGCTGGTAAATTTCACTGTAGCTGTCTGCTGGTTTCCCTTAAATAGTGCACCTGCTGGTTATCATCAAGTAATGCACCTGCTGGTTATCATCAAGTAATGCACCTGCTGGTTCCTTCCTATCGCAAAAACCTATCGACGGAGCTAAGGGAGACTGTAGCTATCTGTTGACTCTTCTCTTAACGAAAACATCTGATGAAATAATGCTTCTGCTGATTTGTCTAAGGAATGCTTCTGCTGATTTCTCTAAAGAATGCTTCTGCTGATTTGTCTAAGCCAATCATACGCTGTCGTTTCAACTTATCCCAAACGCTGTCGTTTCGCATTCTCCAACGAAATATACTAAGCAACTGCTGATTCTCTTCAAGAATTCTTTTCAACTGCTGATAAATAACTGTGCATTCCAATGACGTCGTTCCAACTTACTTGAACGCTTTCGTTTAGTACTCCTTAGCAAAACACGTTAAAACTCAAATATGTACCTGTGATCGAACAAAAACGACCTGCTGATTTCTCTTCAAGAATGTATCTGCTGAAGTGCCACTTGTCGATTGATAAATGTTCTCCTGTTAGATGCGACAACTGATTGTCCAATAGCAACTTGTCTTATTTTTGTTATCACCAAAACTAATAAATTTTATCCTAACACCATCACATCCACTATCACATCTAACATACACTATGGTGCATTCTAGGTCTTTATCCAACACAATTGTTAACATTATAACATAATAAAAATAAATAATGCCATGTAAGAAATGCGTATATCATATATAAAGATCGTTATACACAAGAGTCTATAAAACCCACACGCCACAAGTTGGCTAGTTGGGCATCTACTCTAACACAGATACGCAGAATTTTTTGTTAAGGAAATAGTGAGGCTACATGGTGTTCCAGTTTCCATTGTATCAGACAGAGATCCTAAATTTACATAAGCTTTTTGGAAAAGTTTGCATAAAGCTATGGGTACAAAGCTAACATTCAGTACTGCGTTTCACCCCCAGACTGATAGACAATCAGAAAGGGTGATCCAAATTTTAGAAGACTTGCTCAGAGCTTGTATTGTGGATTTTTCAGAAAATTGGGATTTGAAATTGCCACTGGTAGAGTTTGCCTACAATAACAGTTTCCAATCTTCGTTTCAAATGGCTCCATATGAAGCTCTCTATGGCAGAAAGTGTAGAACACCACTTCACTGGGATGAAGTTGGTGAAAGAGCTGGTTTAGGACCAGATGTTGTGGAGCAAACAGCAGCAGCTGTTAGAAAAATAAGAGAAAGAATGAAAGCTTCTCAAAGTCAACAGAAAAGTTATGCAGATAATCGAAGAAGGGAACTGAATTTTGAGATAGGCGATCATGTATTTTTGAGAATAACTCCAATGAAAGGAGTTATGCGTTTTGGAAAGAAAGGAAAGTTGAGTCCAAGATATATTGGACCATATGAGATTTTGGAGAAGATAGGAACGTTAGCCTATCGATTAGCACTGCCACCGCAGTTGTCAGCGGTGCACAATGTTTTTCATGTATCAGCTTTGAGGAAATATGTTCCCAACCCTTCGCATATATTAAGTCATGAACCAATCCAGTTAACACCGGATTTAAGTTATGAAGAGCGACCAGAAAGGATTCTCCTCCGAGAAATTAGAAGATTAAGAAACGGTAGTATTCCTATGGTTAGGATACAATGGTCTAATCAGTCGGAGCGAGAAGCAACTTGGGAAACAGAAGCTGATATGCTAAATCTTTACCCACATTATTTGGTACGTAAATTTCGAGGATGAAATTTCAATAAGGAGGGTAGAGTTGTAACGCCCCAAAATCCATAGGACCACATTTATGCATTTTATTGATCTCATGGGCCAAATTGGCAAATTTAAATATTATGTATTTTCTGATTCATTGATTTCAGAACATAAGATGCGTTGCGGCTGATTCCAGCAGATGAATCCAAAGAGTGATGCACAAGCTGGTTTTAAATCGATTGAAAAATATTTTAAGGAGGACAAATGATTTCTTTTGAAAAAGGTTTGGTGTTTTACAAATTAAAATGATATGAAGGGAATTTTGCTAAATTTTATAAGTGTGTCATGCTTGATTTTACAAGTAGCTTACCACTAATCCCTTTCATATAAAAACCTGTTTTCAAATTAAGATTTTTTATCATTTGCAAAGAAAAATCTTTAAGTGTTCTTCAAAATATTTCCAGAAGAGTTCGTGCGTTACTCAAAGAGAAGATTTCTGCAGGAATTGGTTGCCGTCGCAAAGCTTTGTTTAAGGCAAGTAAAAGTTGATCCTTTGCTACACCATTTGAAGCATATATTGATGTTTTTATGGATCTGCTTGCCTGTATGTTTAAAATGATTTTACACATGTTCAAAGGAAAGAAGATGGGTTCGAAAATGATGTTTTGATGTTTATGATGCTTCCAAAACGTTTTCCAGAAAGTTTATGACGTTTTAAAGTGCTGAGAATTCGAGTTTATTCCCAGAATGTTTATGAATATTCTTCAATTTAATAGTTGTAATATCATAATTTGATAACGGTGTAATCGTTAGTTGCTAGTCGAATCATTATGAAGTTTGGTTTGATAGGCAACGGCTGATAGCATAGTTGTTGTTTTGATGTTACATATACCCAGTTTTATTCTAGCAGTTGCATTTTCTTGTTAAAATCCAGCAGCTGCGTTGTTTTTGTAAATTCAACAGATGCACTGTTCACCAGCAGGTGCATGGTTGTTATTAAAATCCAGTAGATGCACTGTTCATCAGCAGATGCATTTTATTGTCAAATTTCAGCAGTTGCAATATTTGTTTCTAAAGTACTGTTCATTGCGACTGGTTATTCATTGCAGCTGGTATTAGTCTTGCGACTGGCACTGTTCATTGCGTCTAGTTTTATAAATATTAGCGCTTTTCTTGCGACTGGTTGTTTAACCTTTTTACTTACGACTGGTTGATGCACTAACGACGTCGTTCCCTTAAGTTACAAAATATCAGAAGATAGTCTTACGTCATCATATCTGTCATTTACTTCAACGACATCGTTTCATTTAATACGTTGTTTTAGTAAAAGATCTTGCAGCTGGTTTCTGTTCATTCTAGCTGGTTTTTTTTAGCGATATTTGCGAACAGTAGAAATCTGTTTTGTTTCATAAGTACTGTTCCATTTTCTTACGACTGATTCCTATTCTTTGCGACTGGTTTCTCTTGTGACTGGTCTCATTTCAATGTTATGTTCCTAAATTCGAATTCGATACTCAGTAAGTTTTAAAAATGGGAAACAGTAGAAATCTGTTTTGTTTCATAAGTACTGTTCCATTTTCTTACGACTGATTCCTATTCTTTGCGACTGGTTTCTCTTGTGACTGGTCTCATTTCAATGTTATGTTTCCTAAATTCGAATTCGATACTCAGTAAAGTTTTAAAAATGGGAAGCGAGAGTTTTAAATGATGGAACCCGATGATGTTTAAGAATTTCAAAGAAAGAAAGGATGTTAATGGAACAAAGTTTATTTTAAGATTATGGCATAGATAGTTGACGGTCATCAAGGAGAAGGGTGAGAAGTTGTCTATATGTCGACTGCCCTTTCATATGAGCTATATGCTAAAACTCATATCGGAAGTCATTTTGATCAAAGTGCAACACGGACCATGAGGAGCTTATATGCCATAAATCTAAAGAAAAGATATAGATGATGAGATCTGGGCTATTAACCCCTGTCTCCACGTTTAAAGAAAGAAATGTTTATGAAATGTTTGTATCGAACAGATGTCTACCTGCGTATTTAAACTTGTTATTATTCAGGCTTTATTTGCTGAGTCCCTAGGCTCACTAGCTTTTAAAATGGTGCAGGTGCGACAGCTGGAGAACGAACAGAAGGTGAAACTTGAAATCAGCTGCTGGGTGGTGTGTGTTTGTCCAAGGCCTACGTTTTCCGTGTCATAGTTGTTACTGTTTTGATTAAGAAGTACTGTATTAAATCAGTTGCAACGGTTGTATATTTATATAGAATAGCAGCTGTTGTAAATCGCAATTGCAATTATCAATGAAAATTGTTTTCCGCAAATGTCTTCAATAGTTGGCGCGCAAATAAGTATCTGTTAGTCTTTGAGTTGTCTTGTGTTTTGATTTCTTTTAAGTTATAAGATATATAGCTGATAACAAATTATCTTTTAGCCTTCTTTTATTTCGAAAATTTTTATTTACTCCCCAATTCGTGATTCCCGTGGGTTCGGGCGTCACAGATAGTGTGAGGTCCGGGTAAAAGAGGGCGGGGAGTGATCACCGATGCAATAGGTTGCACGGACAATGAGCGGCTCCTGGCAGGCTTCTAGAGGCGAAGGGGCACATGAATGAACCGATCCCACACCGGAATGAGAGGGATTACGAGACTGGGAAGTTATAGATATAATTGAGGTTAGTTGAGGAAGGCATATCAGATTTAATTGGTACTACTCATACCAACAAGGTGCATCTTCTTTTCGGGAGCTCATCACTTAAGAACTCCAAAGTTAAGCGTGCTTGACTTGGGACAATTTTGGGATAGGTGACCCCCTGTGAAGTTTCTCAGGGTGCGTACGAGTGATGACAAAACACGCTGGAAAGATCAGTGTTGGTACTGTGGGGACAGTCGTTAAATATGGGGCGTTATAGTTGGTATCAGAGCCGACCTCTCTTAGTACGGTGTGGTTCGGGGAAGAACCAAGCAGAAGCTGGTGGGCATGTGAGGTCCGAGGCTCAAACGAAGGCGGGGAGTGATCGCCGGTGCCAGAGGTTGGTTATAGATGTAATTGAGGTTAGTTGAGGAAGGCTTATCAGATTTAATTGGTACTACTCATACCAACAAGGTGCATCTTCTTTTCGGGAGCTCATCACTTAAGAACTCCAAAGTTAAGCGTGCTTGACTTGGGACAATTTTGGGATGGGTGACCCCCTGTGAAGTTTCTCAGGGTGCGTGCGAGTGAGGACAAAACACGCTGGAAAGATCAGTGTTGGTACTGTGGGGACAGTCGTTAAATCTGGGGCGTTACAGATAGCGACCCATCTGTGAGGACTAGAATTTGCTAAGTACGATTTATTAGCTAATAGATTTGGTTTAGAATTAGCTAATTGAGTTTCTGAGTATCGGGTTTTCAGATTTGAAGACTTGGTGATTTTTAGAATTTCAGTTTTGAGCGGAATCTGGATGCTCAGATGTGCCCTTGTGTGTTTGCGTGAGTTGTTGCAAGCAGGGAGCGAAACACAGTCGTTTTGAACGCTGGTCAGATGTGGCGTTTCTGAAGGTAATGCGACGTTGTATTTTGAATTCAGCAGTGACCAAGATCTGAGGAGCGCTAGCGGGACTTGATGCTACGTCGTTTTGATAAGTTAGCGCGACGTCGTTTGCTGTTGCGTTAGTAGAGAGTAGCAAAGTCTAATTCGAGACAGCTGAGGCCAGTTGCGAGAGACTTCTGCCTTAGAATGAAAGCTGTTTTGTACCAAGATTTGAGTTGGGGAGAGATCTGAATTAGTCGCCGATGACTTCTGTTGAGCTTTGACTGGGGATTTAAATGCAAGTGCTGATCGACACTTAGAGCATTTCGAACCTTAGATTTTCTATCTTCTTCCCCGATAACCTTCGATTGCTACGGTTCATTCTAACCCTATTTCTATCGATTGCCGTCGTTTCTCGCCGCCGTTTGGAGAAAGATTGGTAGCGCTGAGCTCGTCTTCTCTAGGGCTTTCGATTAGTACCAGTTTTGAGACTGGAGTCGCCGGATTTGAGGAACGCAAAGTTGCTGTAGTGCTTGAGTGTCTTCACGATTGTGGACCAGTAGTTCTTCAGTTCTTTAACAGCCTTGGGTAAGTGATTCCTTACCGATTTAAGCTTATTTCGAGAGCTAAGTAGTGCTCTGTTGGAGTAGGTAACTGAGTTAAGTTACTGGGCTTAAGTAATAAGCTGTTTGATTTCAGAATTGAGTTGATTTTTGAGATATCTTGACATATTCGAGCTTGTAGTAGCTTCTGCTAAGTTTCCGTGAAGCTTCTTGGACAGTAGACTTGAGTTAGTTGCTGCTCTCTTGTTGTGGTGAGATCTGTTGAGGTTTGAGGTACGAATTGAGCTATATATTAAGCAGTTTAGATATCAGCTTTGAGAATATTTCTTTCGTGTATTAACTGCTGTGTTTGTATTGACTGTTGAGTGATTGTGCTCATATCTGTGTTATGCGTGTAATGTTATGCATTGATTAAGCATGAGTCTGTTGTGCATTCATGCATGCATATTGAGCCTGATTCCTTTGAAAACTGAATCCCTTTGCACGTTGTGATCGGCTGGCTGAGTCGTCGTACCTGAAAGGTCCAACGTTGATGTTGATGTGGTGGCCAGCTGAGTCGTTGTGCCTGAATACCACACTGCCTTGTGATGGTCGACTGAGTCGTCGTACCTGAAGATCACAAGATGGTGATGATTGATAAGATCTGCACAGCTGAGTCATTGTGCTATTTGCCTACCGATGATTCTTGGTAGACCTTTCATGCATTGCACGATATATATATTGCATTGTCTGATATGATTTATGCTTTTATTGTGCTCTTCGTACTGAGGTTTGACCTCATTTATTTTTCCTGTTTTGGGATGCCTTGGTTTGTGTTGGCCTTGGCAGGTTCTTCAGGTAACCAAGTGGGACAGAGTGGAGCTTCAGCTGGTCGATCCTCTTTTTGATTTGAGTCCCCGTGTATTGATACATATGTTGAGCCAGGGGATGTCCTGTGCCTTTATTAAGATGGGGATCGTGTGTTGTTTTTATTGATTGTTGTATTAGCGCACGTGGCCTGGAATTTTTGGTATCAGAGCTTAAACTGGGATAAGCTCGTTTCCTTTTGATCACACTTGAGTCTAGGCACAGAGCTTGAGTTTTGATTTTGACTAACTCTGTGATTGTGTGATTTGATTTTCTGCCTCTATGATTTATCTGCTTGTTTTATTACCTCTGAGTTTTGGTAGATGCCATCGAGGAGAGGTAGGAGTAGGATTGCTAGGCAGATAGATGGGGAGTCTAGAGCCCCGGGCAGTGATGAGGATGTTGAGCAGCAGGGTATCCCTTTGTGTCGCCGTGGTAGACAGGCTGAGGTAGAGGTGGATGATGTTACCCGACAGATTGGAGAGATGGAGCTAGTGTTGGCTAGGTTCCAGAGGATGAATCCCCCGACGTTTACTGGTGTCGAGGCTTGTCTGTTGGCAGAAGGCTGGCTTGAGCACATGGAAGAGTTGTTTGACGCTGTGGAGTACTCGCAAGAGCGGAGGCTAAAATTAGCAGTGTTGCAGTTGAGAGAGCATGCGCAACGCTGGTGGAAGGGTACTTCTCGTTTCATGAGAGAGACTGGAGTTGTGATTTCGTGGGAGAGCTTCTGTGCAGCTTTTCGACAGGAGTATGCCCCTGAGTCTTTCTACAACAACCATGAGAGGGAGTTTGACAATCTGAAGCAAGGGAACTTGAGGGTGACCGAGTATGCCAGGCAGTTTTCTTCACTGTTGTCGTATGTTACCCATGTTGCGAACCAAGAGAGGATGAAGAGGAATAAGTTGTGATTTCGTGGGAGAGCTTCTGTGCAGCTTTTCGACAGGAGTATGCCCCTGAGTCTTTCTACAACAACCATGAGAGGGAGTTTGACAATCTGAAGCAAGGGAACTTGAGGGTGACCGAGTATGCCAGGCAGTTTTCTTCACTGTTGTCGTATGTTACCCATGTTGCGAACCAAGAGAGGATGAAGAGGAATAAGTTTTTTTGAGAGGGTTGAGGCCCGAGTTGTTCCGGATGGTGTTAGCTGGTTCCCTTGCGACGTATGCTGAGGCTGTGGATAGAGCAGTGGACATTGAGGAGAGTCTGATGGAGGTGCAGAATCAGGTTCAGCCGATAGCTGGACGTAGTTTTCAAACTGTATCGAAAGTGATGCCTTCTTTCCAATCTCCTCAAGTGCCGAAACAGTCGAATCGTCAGAGGCTCAAGCCCTGAAACAATTTAAGAAGCATTCTAACTCGAGTTCTTCTGGATCAGTGAGTTCTGGTGGCAGTGCCTCCGGAGGAGGAGTGACTTGTGGACAGTGTGGAGGTCGTCATATGACTTTGCAGTGTCGTGGAGTTCAGGGCCTTTGCCATAACTGTGGGCAGCCTGGACATTTTGCTCGAGTGTGTCCAGCAGGAGGATAGTCTTTGCGTCAGTCGCAACAAGGTTCAGCTGGTGGTTCTTCGTAGAGACCGCAACCTTTTGCTCAGACCCAACGATCAGGTTTCCAAACCCGTGAACCGTCTAGGTTTGGTGGACCTTCGAGACCTCAGTTTTCGGGACCGCAACAGGCTCAGGTGAACGCCTTGACGAGTGAGCAAGCCGCTGAGATGCCAGAGAGGATTATTGCAAGTACTTGTGCTATCTTTGATTTTCCTGCACGAGTTTTGTTTGATACTGGAGCATCACACTCCTTTATTTTTGAGTTGTTTGTGTATGAGTGTGGGTTGAGTTCTTCCCCACTGTGTGATGTTGTCTCTGTATCTACCCCTGCTGAAGTGAGTTTGTTGTCCCGTGAGGTGATGTTGGATTGTGTTCTTAGGTTTGATGAGCATGTGTTGGTGACCAATCTGATTGTTTTGGGAATTAGAGATTTTGATTGTATCTTGGGAATGGACGTGTTGTCCAGTTATAGAGCGACAGTGGATTGTTTCCATGGTGTAGTGAGATTTAGGCCTGACTTTGGAGAGAAATGGGATTTCGTATGGTGCTGATTCGCGACCTGTTTGTGTATGAGTGTGGGTTGAGTTCTTCCCCACTGTGTGATGTTGTCTCTGTATCTACCCCTGCTGAAGTGAGTTTGTTGTCCCGTGAGGTGATGTTGGATTGTGTTCTTAGGTTTGATGAGCATGTGTTGGTGACCAATCTGATTGTTTTGGGAATTAGAGATTTTGATTGTATCTTGGGAATGGACGTGTTGTCCAGTTATAGAGCGACAGTGGATTGTTTCCATGGTGTAGTGAGATTTAGGCCTGACTTTGGAGAGAAATGGGATTTCTATGGTGCTGATTCGCGACCTAATATTCCTTTTGTGTCTGCCATGGAGATGTTTAGTTTGTTGTCGCTAGAGAATTCAGGGTTTATGATCTATGCATTGGATGTTTCCCGAGTGTCGCGAGTAGAGTTGAGTGATGTCTCGATTGCTCGAGAGTTTCCTGACGTGTTTCCGGATGAGATTCCTAGATTCCCTCCGAGACGAGAGATTGATTTCAGTATGGAGTTGGTGCCAGGAACAGCCCAGATTTCTAGAGCTCCGTATCGGTTGGCGCCAGCTGAGTTGAAGGAACTCAAAGAGCAGTTGCGTGATCTGTTAGAGAAGGGATTCATTATCCGAGTATGTCACCCTGGGGAGCTCCGATTCTTGTTGTGAAGAAGAAGGATGAATCTATGAGGATGTGTGTGGATTTTCGGCAGTTGAACAAACCGACGATTAAGAACAAGTATCCGTTGCCGAGTATTGATGACTTGTTTGACCAGTTGCAGGGATCTGCAGTATACTCTAAGATTGATCTGCGGTATGGTTATCATCAGTTGTGGATCAGAGACGCTGACGTGGTGAAGACGGCTTTCAGGACGAGATATGGGCATTATGAGTTTTTGTTGATGCCTTTTGGATTGACGAATGCTCCTGCTGTCTTCATGGATTTGAGGAATCGCATCTTCAATGAGTATATCGATCGTTTTGTGATTGTCTTCATAGATGACATCCTGGTGTATTCGAAGAACTTCAGAGAGCATAAAGAGCACTTGAGATTGGTTTTGCAGAAACTGAGAGACTCACAGCTGTATGAGAAGTTCAGCAAGTGTGAATTCTGGCTGGATAGAGTTGTCTTCTTGGGTCATGTTATTTCAGCGCAAGGAATTTTTGTGGATCCGAGTAAGGTCGAAGCAGTCCTTAACTGGGAGCAACCTATGAATATTTCTGAGATCCGTAGTTTCTTGGGTTTGCTGGCTATTATAGGCGTTTTATTGAGAAGTTCTCTTCGATAGTTAGGCCGATGACTCAGTTGACCCAGAAAGATAGGAAGTTTGTTTGGACTGATGAGTGTGAGTTGAGTTTCCAGTTGCTTAAGGAGAAGACGAGATACCCCGTTCATGATCTTGAGTTGGCTGCGATAGTGTTTGCCTTGAAGATTTGGCGTCACTATTTGTATGGTGAACAATTTGTGGTGTACACCGACCACAAGAGTTTGAATTATTCACGCAGTCAGATTTGAATATGATGCAACGTCGCTGGATGGAGTTGCTGAAGGATTTTGAGTGTGAGATTCAGTATCAGCCTGGGTTGAATTTAGTGGCCGATGCTTTGAGTAGGAAAGCCCAATCGGCGATGTGGACGTCGATGAGAATATCCAAAGTCCATGAGAATTTGGGAACTTCTGGGTGACGTTTTCAGCCGAGTGATCAATATTTTGTGGTTTCTTCTTTTCAAGTTGAGCCACAGATTGTAGCAGACATTAGAGCAGCGCAGAGGACTGATCTGTATGTGCATGAGTTGAAGATTAAGGCTCAGAATGGTCAGTCTGAGGATTTATCTGTTGCTTCTGATGGGTGCTTGATATTTCGAGGTAGATTGGTGGTTCCGAATTTGATTGATTTGAAGGAAGCCATCTTGAATGAAGCTCATTGAAGTCGATACAGTGTGCATCCGGGCGAGAGGAAGATGTATCATGCTTTGAAGTCTCACTATTGGTGGGAAGGCATGAGGAATGACATCTCTGGATTTGTAGCTCGTTGTTTGAATTGTCAACAGGTCAAGGCTGAGAGGATGAGACTTGATGGATTGCTATAGAGTCTAGAAGTGCAAATGGAATTGGGAGCACATCGCCATGGATTTTGTGACTCATTTGCCTCGATCGAGTAGGGGATGTGATGCTGTTTGGGTTATTGTTGATAGACTTTCGAAGTCAGTCCATTTCATTCCCTATGATGTGAGGTGTTCGATGAAGAAGATGGCGCGACTGTACATTGACCATGTGGTGAGATTGCATGGAGTGTCGGTTTCAATAGTGTCTGATAGAGATCCAAGGTTTACTTCCCGATTCTGGAAGAGCTTGCAGGTAGCGATGGGTTCGAGATTGGCTATGAGTACAGCCTATCACCCACAGACAGATGGTCAATCTGAGAGGACCATCCAGATTCTAGAAGATATGCTGCGAGCAGTTTCTTTGGATTTCAGTGGTGGCTGGCAGGATTCCTTGTCCGTAGTTGAGTTTTCTTATAACAACAGCTACCAAGTGACTATTGGGATGGCCCCTTTTGAAGCGTTGTATGGTCGTAAGTGTAGATCACCGATCTGCTGGGAAGAGATTGGTGAGAAGCAGTTGTCTACTCCTGAGTTTGTGCAGCACATGAAAGATCAGGTTGAGTTGATTCGGAGTAGGATGAAAGCTGCTCAAGATCGACATGCTAGCTGTGCTAATAAGAGACGCCGACCTATAGAGTTCGAAGTTGGTGATCGAGTGTTTATCAAAGTTTGTCCTTTCAAGAGTGTGATGAGATTCAGACTGAAGGGTAAATTGGCTCCTAGATTCGTTGGTCCTTTTGAGATTGTTGAGAGGATTGGACAGTTGGATTATAGATTGAGGCTGCCTGATGAGTTAGCAGTGATGCATGATGAATTTCATGTATCAATGTTGAGGAAATATGAGCCAGATCCGTCCCATGTGTTGAGGACCGATGAAATAGAGCTGGATTCTACCTTATATGTTGAGTATCCAGTGCAGATTCTGGATAGGAGGGAGAAGCAGCTGAGGAATAAGGTTATTCCATTGGTGATGGTCCAATGGAGCAAGCATGGTCGTGAGGAAGCTATCTGGGTGGTGGAAGAGAAGATGAGACAAGAGTGGCCTCATCTGTTTGAGCTTTGACAGTGGAGTTGTGCTGGTAAGTTCTAGTGTTTGTTGATTTTCTGCCTTGAGTTTGCCTTTGGTTTCGAGGACGAAATCTCTTAAGATGGGGAGAATGTGAGGACTAGAATTTTCTAAGTACGATTTATTAGCTAATTAGATTTGGTTTAGAATTAGCTAATTGAGTTTCTGAGTATCGGGTTTTCAGATTTGAAGACTTGGTGATTTTTATAATTTCAGTTTCGAGCGGAATCTGGATGCTCAGATGTGCCCTTTTGTGTGTGCGTGAGTTATTGCAAGCAGGGAGCAAAACTCAGTCGTTTTGAGCGCTGGTCAGATGTGCGTTGCTGGAGGTAATGCGACGTCGTATTGTGAATTTAGCAGTGACCAAGATCTGAGGAGCGCTAGCGAGACTTGATGCTACTTCGTTTTGATAAGTTAACGCGACGTCGTTTGCTGTTGTGTTAGTAGAGAGTAGCAAAGTCTGATTCGAGACAGCTGAGGCCAGTTGCGAGAGACTTCTGCTTAGAATTAAAGCTGTTTTTGTTGAGTTTAGCGTGCATGGTGAGAACAGTACTGGGATGGGTGACCTCCTGGGAAGTTCTCGTACGTCAAGCTGCTGACGTTGCGCCGCTTGATCTGGTTAGCCATGTGGGCTGTAAAATTGTGATGCCAGATCTTAACGGGTAATAATATCTCTGCTGGGGATAGGGCCGGCGGTAGGGGAAGGGTAAGACTGATCTCTAAGGGAATTGAGACAGCACCAGCAGTTAGACACGCACCTCCCCGGACTCATGGGCCTAACAGCCCAACCCTAACGCACATAATAGGTGCACTCTGAGCTGCCATATTATAAAGAAATAAAGTTGCACCTTGGCTAACAGCTATAGCCTTTGGCCTAGTGGTAAGCGCTTGATCCGGGGGATTGTTGAGTTAAGCGTGCATGGGTGAGAACAGTACTGGGATGGGTGACCTCCTGGGAAGTTCTCGTACGTCAAGCTGCTGACGTTACGTCGCTTGATCTGGTTAGCCATGTGGGCTGTAAAATTGTGATGCCAGATCTTAACGGGTAATACTATCTCTGCTGGGGATAGGGCCGGCGGTAGGGGAAGGGTAAGACTGATCTGTAAGGGAATTGAGACAACACCAGCAGTTAGACACGCACCTCCCCGGACTCATGGGCCTAACAGCCCAACCGTAACGCACATAATAGGTGCACTCTGCGCTGCCACATTATAAGGAATAAAGTTGCACCTTGGCTAACAGCTATAGATTTTGGCCTAGTGGTAAGCTCTTGATCCTAACAATTGGTATCAGAGCGAGGTCAGGGGCTCGATGTTAGAGTAGATGCCCAACTAGCCAACTTGTGGCGTGTGAGTTTTATTGACTCTTGTGTATAACGATCTTTATTTATGAAATACGCATTTCTTTATGGCATTCTTTATTTTCATTATGTAATAATGTTAACAATTGTGTTGGATAAAGACCGAGAATGCACCATAGTGTATGTTAGATGTGATAGTGGATATGATGGCTATCATGAAACACATCTAATAGTCACTGTGTATTCTGAACTCGTTCCTAGTCGATTGGGCCGTCAAAATGAGGATAACGCCGCCCGAGCTTGAGACTAGCATCTGCGATGTGAAGTACCATGTTTCATTGGTAGGGAACATTGTGATGTTCTGAGCATGCAGATGGATAGTGACCTGGTGATCTATCGAACTACCCTCATTCGGACTTTCCAAGTGGTTACCATTTGTCGAGTGGATAAGTCCGAGGTCTTGGTTGTACTGATTAGTCCTCACTACTCGAAACGTCATTGAGACTCTACATGATAGGCGCCTCAATTTGACCCGTTTATCGACTCACTTGGGGTCATTAGATGGCGGGATTGGGTGAGGTCCCAATGCATGTAGGAGTCGATGCTTCGTTGTCGAGGATTCACCGCTCGCTTTCATGTGTGGATATCCTATGCTATCTGAGGAGATAATAGTGTATAAATATCTGGCCAGAGTACTGTATGTGTTTTAGGAAAATGGGTTTACCTAGTAACACTCGCGATGTCACTATTTAATCTCCAAGATGTATGCATAGTTATCAGATCTCTAGCGACTCTCGATTTACCAATGGTCGTTGATCTGATCGGGATATATGTGTTGAAAGGACCGTACTGTACGCTAACCACGACCAACTGGTTCTTGCAGGCACTATCAGTGATACCTAGGGGATCATGGCGCTATGTTGCTAGGCGCTTTACCATGATCCGATGGGCAAGTCCGAAATCGTGATTTCGGAGTCGCAATGGTTGTGGGCCCACGGCTAGCTGTATCCCCTGAACCATTGAGGGTCACACAAGTA